>JANKYF010000002.1:60470854-60484927 GCA_029829435.1 Erythroxylum hondense | reverse complement strand
CTGTTAGTACAAAACAGTTTACCTAAAACACAATCAGTATAGAACTTAGATATTGTCATATTAGTAAATCGTTAAACGAACCAAAATTAAAGTGACATGCATACGTGAATGTCTAGACAAAGTTTATGGAATAGACAAAATTTTCAAAACAACCAATTTCCCGAATACTTTACGAACTATTGTGACATCGCTCCTGTCTCCATGGGCATACATGTCATCTTCAAGATTCAAGAAAGCTTAAAACAATATATAGTATATAGCATCAAATATGGATATATATAATAGCTTCATAAAAGGAAATGAGATGTACATAATAAAGAAAGTGACATTGTTCAGATGATACTAAACACCTTGAAGCAGAAGATTGGCCACGGAAGGCAAACAGTCACTAGTATATAAAGTGGAGATTTTTTCTGCATTATTTATTCCTTCAGTAGGGACAATTTTGCCACATTTCTGCCAATGGAATGAATTAGTACCATCTGGAACTAGTCACCATGTTAACATTCCTTGATTAATAATGTTAAGAGGTATATTCTGTAAATGTCGATTTAGAATAAAATGATGATATGTTCAACTCCAATCTCAATGATAAGTGAAAGTAGTGCAGTTTAGCACTTATACATCTTCAATGTGCCTAATGATATGAATTAATTTATCTAATCTAGACATCACTTAGTAATATTTGATTGAATTTTTTATAAATATAATAATTTGAATTCAATATTTTACATAATAGACTGAAAATGAAATAATTGATTTGTTGAATATAATATTCAATTACAAACACAAATTAATTGCTATCATTATTTAATTGTAAATTACAATCATCATTTTTTTTCTCTGAAGAATAAGAATCAAACTCAGGCTCCTCTTTAGACCTCTAGCCATCGTTATCCTCTCCAAATGAAATTTCAACATATTCATCAGATGGATCGTTCAAAGGTTTATTATCGTCATATGTGATAGATGTATTTATTTCATAAACATCTTCCTGAAAGGCTTCACTTTTAATCCTCTGTTCTCCTTTTCTATATGATTCAAAAACACCTATAGGTTTAACTTTACAAACGACCAACTAATCTGACTTATTCCGTCGTAAGCTAAGAAAAGGGACATAATACACCTAAATCGCTTGCATTGCCAACATGAAAGGTTCAAATTGTCTCAATCTTCTTTGGTTGTTGATTTCAATTAGCACTTTTGTACTAACATTTGGAGTCCGATCAAACCAGTCACACTTAAATATCATACTTCACTTTATTTGCAATGCAAGTTACTCAATTTCAAGTATCTCAACAATTTTACCATAGTAATCTATCAATTCTCCCTGTATCCAAACTCCACTATTTATTGTTGCCATGCTATAACCATATTATTCTGTATGATATTTGTATCCATTAACAAAATATATTAGATACGATTTAATATTTGACAGAGGTTCCTTCGCCAGATCACATATGAACTTGTTCTCTATTAGATTTTCTAAGGCCTACGAAAAAGAAATTATCATATCAAACAGTATAATGCCATTTGAACACTAAATCTTATAATTCAATCATTTCAATATTTGTAAGTTAAAACTTACATATTTCTTGAACCATTGAGGAAAGTGTCTTCCAACTTCTTTATTGCTTAGCTAGTGTAACAATTCTTCATATAATCTAAAAACATTATTATGTATTTCAGTTATGAACAACACAAATTTCAAAACCCAAATAATCAATTTCAACTTACTACACAAAAGGTTAAACCTGTTGATAGTTCAATAAAATGTAACCATGGGCAGCCTTAACTTCTTCATTTGTTAACTTTCTTCTTGTTGAGCGTCCGTATATTCGTCCAGGATATGTGAAAATGGATAAGTTACCATTAGTATCACTCATTCCTCCCCCATCGTCATTATGAGGAACTTTTCTTTCTTTTATGTGAACATGCAGCTCAAAATAATGTGAATAAAATGTACTACATTCCTCTACTAAATAAGCATTACATATCAAATCTTCAACTCTAACCTTGTTTTTGACATTTTTCTTCAAAAAATGTGTCATTACTACTTCAACATCATGGTGAATGGAGAACCTTCCAATCTTTTTTAAGGTACCAAAAGGTTGAGGTAAGTGCCTTTGTTATTTACTTTTACATAGATTACATGTAATCTTAAAAAGATGAAATGTAAGTAAATTGAATTCAAAATTCAAAGAAAATATCCATATTTGAAACAAAGAATTGTATATAAAGGCCTAGTTCTTGTAGGACCACTTAGGTCAAATCAAAATATTGTTACTTAATTGTCTTCCTAGCATTCACAATGTCAAGTTCACATTAAAATCAGTTAATCAGAATATAAACTTAACCTTTAGCAACCAATTTTAACTAAGAATTATACCAAAAAAGTGATGATATCAAACTAAAGAGTTCTTAAACACAAAACCAAAAAAGAAAACTAAAAAACACAAAAAAGTCATAATTGAATAAATACTTTGTTTTGAACCTTGAAGGATCTCTCTATGTTTATGTTTATGGTTTTTTCAATTACCATGTTGTTATTAGATCTCTTACGATATCATTATTCAACTTCCAGTTTATAAACCTAGTAAATTCCTTTAGAGGAGGTGGTGTTATACAAGAAGCAACATGACTCATTTTTCTCTTAGCCACCATTTTTAACTGTGGACCCATACTTCATCACAAAAGAAATCATATTAATAACTTCAATATAATTGACAATATCCACATCAAATTTCACCAATCCACTACTTCCATAAGACCTAATTACATTCACAGAACTCACGATACGAATGTTAACACAAATTCCAAAAAATCTAAGTCAATTATCCTCAATAGTGTGTAATAGCCATTATCACTACAAGACTCTTAGGCTACATATCATACATCCATATTAATAAATTGCCACCAAACTCGTTAGTCATCCTCCATTAAATCAAATACTCTTTTAACGTAAAATCAAGGCTAACCAAAGTGATGTTCTCTTCAATCTCCTTGAAGGTAGAAATATTGCCAACAAATGAGTTCCTACAACCAAGCAATAATCCATAAGATCTTAGCCAGTAAAATTACAAATTTATCCCATACATAAAGAAATTGAACAATGTTATCAAGCAAGCATATGATTGGATCACTTTGATTCTGTTGGTCAAGTGGTACAGTAGCACATATATTTGTGAGAGTAAAATATGATATACTACTAATAAAGGATACATTGATCATAAACACAGTAAAAAGAGGAGATTTTGTTACTAAAGTTATGTTAAAGAAACTATGCAAAACTCATATCTACCTTATTAGTTTTTCAATCCATCCTCTTTTTACAATGCAATTGATGAGA
The DNA here is from genome assembly GCA_029829435.1 of Erythroxylum hondense. Classification (NCBI taxonomy): domain Eukaryota; kingdom Viridiplantae; phylum Streptophyta; class Magnoliopsida; order Malpighiales; family Erythroxylaceae; genus Erythroxylum; species Erythroxylum hondense. Next base: position 60,481,578 of record JANKYF010000002.1, on the reverse strand, counting down.
TTATTTCTAAATTCTTGCTGCCAAATTAAAAGTATATTAAATTCTCTTATTAGTTCTTTGCCAAGACGTGTTTAGAGTAGTGTATTAGTGATAACTTATTAATTAACAAAGATTTTTTCAAGAATTATTATAACAAGTTATCTACTAAAAGTTACTCTATTAAGTTGATTTTCATAAAGTATTTGACACTGCAAGCTATACTGCAGCGCCCCTTACCTTAGAATACATACCGGGACATTCGGAGGTCATTCTAGTACATAACCTAAGACAATGGTGCGCTACGTTCAATCACTACATTCACTTCACATGGCATCATATCTTTATTCATTTATAAAGCGTCATAAGAAAATCACAATATTTTAAAAACCAACTTTTTCCTCATTTCATTTTGTAATTACTGAAGGTTTACAGTAAGTCTTTCAACATTTCCTACATGTACATCATCGTAACCTAATACAAAAGTACTATATGAAAGAGGAAATATACAAAAATCTGTCTACTCTGTACAAAACCAACTGATCGACCTTTGAGCCATGACTTCTTTTCCTAAATCACAAGTCTATACTGCTTGTAGTGCCTCTCAATAGCTAGAGTCGTCTCTCGATCCTGAAAAGTCAACGTTACAATTTTGGTGAGTTTTGCGAACTCAATGAGGTAACTACCATCGATGGTTCATTCAATTCATGCATCACATCATTTCACATAACATATAATCACAGTCGTATAATTGATCATGTATTACATTTTCACTTAAGCATAGGCAATTTTGCATTTCAATAAATCAAATATACTTAACAAAAATGCATATGAAATGTTCACGAGACTCTTTTCCAATTGTTACATTGTTGTGACCGAGTGCCTAAATTGTCCCGTATCTATTTTAGATACCCAGGCTCATTGATAACTGTCCCTTATCCGATGAGGATACAAGACTCATTTTACATAGTGAGCCTTAGACTCTTAATCACTTTTTGAGCTCGAGGCTCTTTTTCACACTTTGAGCTTTAAGCTCTAATCGGTGGCTAATCTGATCACAATTGCCATTATCTGATTGTGCATTCATATATGGAATGCATCTATCACAATCAATCATATTATGAAGCGCATAGTCCATCAAATTCACATTCAAGCAGCACTTTAATATCCCATTCCAATATTATAGTCATCGTACCTTCATTGTCCGGAATCAACAATCAAAACACATTCATTCAATCAATTCTAACTGAATTTAAGCAAACTAGTAATTAAGTGAGACTGTCTAGGTTACTCACAAGTTGCTCCCGAAGTTAATACCTGGAAGTTCCGGCAACATTTAGAGGTTGACGTTCTAATTGCTCCTCTATATCAAATATTATACATATATATCACAATTTGCACAATTATAAGTAATTAATAATGCACACGTAGGAAATGAATTATGTATAATGCATGTTTATGATAATCCCGGGTACTTATCCATCAATTTCTTCTCAAAATCAATCCTATAAAAAAACTCACCTAAGTATAATATATACTTAGATTCATACCTCAATGAAACCACTGAAATCACAATTCATTTCTCATTATATCACTTTCAGATTTTTCCCAAAAACTGACTTTCTGGTATACTTTTCTTAATCATTTTGATAATGAAAAAAAAGTAATTTAGCAATACTCTCTTCTAGAAAATTGTTTTCCCGTTTCTTAAGTTTCTAATGACAGCAAAATCATTCAATTTAGTTTAGAAATCTGAAAGTTATGCTCCCAACATTTTCTTATTATTCTCATTCTGAAACAGTACATTAGATACAATTTCCATCCATAAATTGAAAGTCTTAGAGTCTAAATTTCCATTCTATATATGATTTGTAACCTATGTCTATAGTTTATGCCAAATAAAAAATCATCTCATTTGGATGTCTAGAGAAGAAGTTATGATCAAAAGAAACAGGACTGTTTAGTTTGCAAATATCTCTCGGGTGTTTAGATCAAGATCAAGTCATGGTTACTATTGGAGAGCACAATAACTTGATGGGACAATTAAACATCATTCATTGCAATTAAACTCATGGGAGTGAGGGAGAAAACTCACGGGAGTGTGTGAGTCATAGGTGTGAGGGTGAAAAGTCATAGGTGTGAGAGATAAAAACAAAAATTGAGTGAGAGCATACTAGTCAGAACTGTCCATGTTTATCACTCAATATCTCTCAATTCAGTTCAGATGGCTATGATTTTTGGTGGAGAGGTAGAGAAATGTCTTATAAGTCTAATGGTCTAAGTCTCATCTCATTTGGAGGTCGAACAAAGAAGATATTGCCAAAAAACCATCGGATGTTCATTACCCTTGAAAACTTCAAAGTCACTATCGTGCAATGGCACGATAGCGACTTTTGCTATTCAACCTCTAAAGTCGCTATCGTGCATTTGCATGATAGCGACATTCACTACACCCTTCAATCCGAGTCGCATACCCAACTTCCAACTTCTATAACTTTTGATTCCAAACTTCAAAAATTGCAAACTTTATATCAATGGAAAGCTAAAAGAAAGATCTATAACTTTCATAAATACAATTTTGTCAAAATATTCCTAGATCAATACAGTTTAATCAAGGAAGTTCATATCAAAATTTTACCTTTCTTATCTCTTCTTTGTTTCATTCTCAGCCAACTTCTCTAAGGTGTCTTCCATCACTAATCCAACATTTCCATTTTCACTCCTAGACTTCCTATCAACTCAATTTAACAATTTCACACTACCCCTAAATATGCAAGTTTTGTCAAATTCCATCGCAAGTCCAAAATTAGTGATTTATCCTATTCATGTTCTGCCATTCACCATTCTCTGTATTTCAACTTTTTGTACACATTCTCTATTTTTCCTCTCAACTTTCATTTATAAACACATTCTCATCTCAGACCATTATTTTACAACTATTCTTCAACTTTAACATCATTCTTTTGGTCATCTCTAAAACACTCACATATTTACGTATACACTTATATACATGTATATTCACAGTGAAGAGAAATAGAGCATGTCTGAACATCATCATTTATAAATTTTCACACTAATCCCACACACCATTTCATTGCTCTTTCTAACTTCAAAAATTATTTCTACATTACCAGCTCATAAATAACCTTCAAACACTAAATAACATTTTATCCAGATTTTTCATCCTATTAGTACAGTGTTCATGAAGATGTACGTAAATTCCATGATCATGCAGATGAAAATAATTTCATCAAATTTATTTCATAAATCCACAACTCTAAAGGATTTACTCAATACTTATTAAAATTCCAAGATCCTCAACTATCCCAAAGCCCTAATTCCATGCAATTTATGTATATCACTGTATAAATTGACCAGCTTCAGTTCTTTTTTAGTGCAGAAGAAACAGATAGTAAAGTGGGAGTGGTATAGGATAAGGAGAAACAAAAGTAACTCTTGGAGGATATTTGATGAAAAACTCTATGTGTGTTAGAAGAAACTTGTAGAAGGTGGCTACGAAGAAAGTAACTAGGACATAGTACTAAGTCTTTTAACTCCCTGAGAACAAAACTTACTTTCTAACAAAACTATAAAAAGCAACTTAACTAAGTCAGTGACACTTGACACCTATGTAATATATAAGACTCTAACTAAGTTCCTTTTGAACTAATTCCTTTAACTTCCCCCTTACGTTACAATTATCTCCAATGTCTTTTGATTCCTATTTCTATTTTCCATAATAATCCAAAATTTCTAAAATTATTATTAAAATTCACCAAAATTCAAAAATATAACAATCACACTAACCAATAAAATTTCCAACACAATAAATTCAAAATTCCCAATAATATCACAACTCAATTCAATTATACACGGAATTATCCATGAATTCATGTACAATTATTTTCATATGCAAGATTTCACTATTCATGTATATGTGTATTACATATTATGCATGAGTATGAAAAATGTATTTCTAATCTTTCATTAATCACTCATATTCACTATTCTAGTCACCCTGCAGGTAATGGGATGTTACATGTACCTTTCTATTTTAATTTATGACAATTTTTGGATTACTAAACAACTATAGTCATTGGATCAAAAAATGTGTCATTACTACTTCAGCATCATGGTAAATGGAGAACCTTCCAATCTTTTTTAGAGTACCAAAAGGTTGAGGTAAGGAGACTCCCTCTTCCATTACCTCTTCACACTTTGCATTGAAGCACTATTAGACTCATTGATTCAAATACCATATCAAATACATGAGACAATATATTTAATCTTTCCTTTATAGATTATTTCCTTTCTTCTACAAAGTTAGAGTTAGATTCCTTAAGATCTTGATTAAATCCTTGAATCTTGTCTAAAACTTGTTGGGTTTATCATTAATATATTCATAAAATCCTTTTATATTGCTATATGTAGCACTTATTGTTTATCAAAGTCTTCTTACATTTTATTTATACTTTAATTAACATATAGTTGAATAACCCAAACCAATTTAACCTAAAAAGGTCTATTGGTTATAGGACTTCGCAGGGTCTAGATTAAACCATGATTCAATAGAAATCTAGATTCTAACGAGTTTTATGCTTTTGTATCTTTTTGGCTAGATGCTTTCTTTTTCAAAATAAATGACTTATTGCTTTCAAGTTAATTTGTTCAACTTTCTTTTTGTCGATAATGGTTTAGATCAAAATTTCAAGTCTTCCTTCATATCTTGAATTTGAATGTATTATTAGCAACAACAATCATCTCCTCCATGAATAATGAATATATCCCATATCATCTATCACCTACCAATATCATCTCCAAATATACTGTCCAAATAATGGCTCCATGCCTATGAAGACTCACTTATTACACTGAGGTTTTAACCAAACCCCACAAACATGATTTAAGGTATGGTATTTTCTAATTTCCATTTTGTTCAGTTTTCAGTGGAGTTTCAAGGATTTCGTATGTACAATTTTCAACTGTGTACAATTTTCATAACTAAATGTTGTGGTTTTTATTTTAAATTTCCTCCTCAAACTTCTATATAATTCATTCTTTTTTTTCTTCCCTTTTTATTCCTACACTGTGAACATTTTAAGAATCCATCATTTGACATTTATAATTTATTCCAAAAGGGAGGCATAAGGTTTCCTTTTGTCGAAAATTAATATAACCATTCAATTCTCAAATTTATATGAAATGGTTATATCTATGGAAGCTACATTTATAAAAAAATGAATAAGTCAATAAAAATTGTAATTGAGACGTCAATTTTTCACTAACCTCATTACAAAGTATATGTACAATAGTCAAATCCAAAATTAAAAATGAACAAATTGATTGGGAATTGAATTCATTTACATGTTTTTAGTTGTTTCATTAGCAAATGTAGGTATAGGTGAAATTATTGCACATCAGTTGCTCATGTAATTGCTTGTGAATATCCATCAAATTTTTCCACTACAACTCATATGTGTTATTAATAATATACTAAAAGTTACTAGTTCATACAAAATATAAACAAGAACCTACCATAATTGATGTTCTGGGTGCTAATCTTTATACTAAAATTATAATGTACAATACATATAAATCACATATTCTTTACTAAATGTCATCAATCGATAAGAATAATCAAAATGTTGGTCAATCTCTATAATTTAACAATGTATATAATTGGAGAAACCAATTTTGCATTTGAAATAACATAACCAACATATTATTCTTATTACATTAACTTGGAAATAATTTTCCATATGGGATAGAAAATGTGCACCATGAAACTTTTTCATCACATTGCACACCAAAATATTCTAATACCTTTGTAGGATGTGTGCTAATACACCAAAAAAAAAACTTTTCATGAAATTATCCATAACATGATAATCTTTATATTATTACATATAGTGTAGATAATATATTTCTTCAAGATAGTACTTTATATAGGTTCTTCTTAGCACCATTCTCTTAGTGATTAAAGTTAAATATTGTAATGTCCATTGTTTTTATGAAAATTAAATAATACCATTAGTGATCATTCTAATGTGTAAAGATGAAAAAAGGAGAACATTCTAGTATATAACCTCTGATAATGATGCACTACTTTCAATCCCCACATTCACTTAACATGGCATCATCATTCTTTATTTTCTTATAAGACATCATAATGAAATCCACCATATTTTAAAACCCATATTTCTCCTTTCATTTCATAAAACCAAATATTTACATTGACAGTTTTCAATATCATCCAAATATGAAAATCATCATATCCTAATACAAAATATATTATATGAAAGAGGAAATACACAAAAAGATCTATCTAATCTTCCAATCTCAGCTTATCGACCTTGGAGTCATTTCTTCTTAGCATCTCTTAGTAACTAAATTCATCTCTTGGTCCTAAAAAATCAATGTTGCAATTTTGGTGAGTTTTCTAAACTCAATGAGGTAACCATCATCGATGGTTCACTCAATTCATGCAACACATCACACATATAACATATAATTCACATATTCCTTTTGCATGAGTTATCACATATCACATTCTCACTTAAGGGTAAGACAATTTTGCATTTCAAATAATCAAACATACTTATTAAAATGTATATGAAATGCTCATGTGACTATTTTTCAATTATTGCGTTGTTGGGACTGAGTGCCTAAACTGTCTTGTATCTATTGTGGATACTGAGCTCATTTATACTGTCCCTTATCTACTGGGGATACATGGCTCATTTTATATAGTGAGCCTTTGGCTCTTAATCACATTTGGAGCTTTAAGTTCATTTTCGGTGGCTACTCAGGTCACAACTCTCATTATCTGATCATGCATTCATATATGGAATGCATCTCTCATAATCAATCAATCATGTCAAGAAGCATTTAGTTTGTCACATTCACATACAATTAACACTTCAATATCACATTCATGCATCAAGTCTCATACCTTTATTGTCTGGCATCAATATAATTAAATCACATTCATATCATCATTGAAAACATATTCTAAAGCAAACAATTAATTGCATGACACTCTCTAGGTTACTCACTTATTGGTCCTGAAGTTATTTCCTTGAAGTTCAAGCAACATCTGGATGTTGATGTTTCAATTGCTCCTCTATATCAATCAATGTACATATATCACACTTTTGCACAATTATAAGTGTTTGTTAATGCACATGTATGTATATGAAATGTGCACAATGCATGTTCATGATAATCCTGAACATTTTTCCATTATTCTCATAACAAAATCAATCCAATATCAAAACTCACTTAAGCATCATTTGTACGTAGGGTTTATACCTTAAATAAGCACTTTGAATCTAATTTCATAACCCAATGAATCATTTTAGATTTTTTAAAAAACTGACTTTCAGATTTACTGTTCTTGATCACTTAGACAATGAAAATGAAGTAATTTGGCAATACTTTCTTTTAGAAAATTGGTCTCCTATCTCTTAAGTTTCTAATAACATCGAGATCATTCAATTAGGTTCAGTAATCTGAAAGTTATACCCAAACATTTTCGGATTGTTCTTATACTGGAACAGTGCCCTGTACTCAACATCCATCTAAAAATTGAAATTTTTAGAGACTGAATTAAAATTTGGTTTCTTCAAACAATTTGTAGCCCTATGTCTCTAGTTGACTGCAAATCAAAAATCATTTCATTTGGATATCAACAGAACAAGATATTGTTAAAATATCGAAGTATATTTAAGCTGTGCAAGAAAGTTGGCCGCGACGAAGTCAGGAGTTAGCCGCGGCCTGTGAGTTGGTTGTGGCGAAACAAGGAATTGGCCGTGGCCGCAGCAAACATCCAACCTCTTACACCTAACACATCTTGTACAAAGATAACCCTTTCTATTCGTTTACTCTTCATTCTCAACTCCATTTCAACCCAATATCATTAACAAACAATTCATTATATATATTTGATCATTAACCAAAAACAGAGCATATACATTTACCCATTCATCATTGATTCTTCAGCACTCATTTTAACCCCTTTATGAAGATCATTCTGCCTCAAAACATATCTATAATAATATATGAATTATTATCTATCATACATATACAAGAACAAGACATTTACATAGGCTTTTCATCATCCACGACACACACATAAAAACGGACATAATCAAGACATCAATCTTACATTTCTCATCATTTTAGTTTCATTTAACAATACTCTTAAAGATTAACAAGCTACTTACTTGATTTAGCTCCAAAATCTTCAAAATATTACTCAACCCTAGCTTCACACACAACCCACGATCATCATCTTGAAGGTTGGAAGGTTTGGGTTTTCTTATGGAAATGAAGAAGGTGACATGGTGGGAGTAGCAACTGAGAGATGGGGGAGCTAGGTTCAATTTTGGTAGAGGTTGTCAACAAAATGAAATGAAGAAGATGAAGAAGCTTGAAGACAATGGAGAAAGTCACGTAGAAGAGAAGACAATAGTAAAATGAGACATTAGAGTGTCTTACAAAGAGGAACAACATGAGAGAGAGGAGTGGTAAGTGGTAGTGACACTTGTCATTGTCATTTGTCACCTCCATATGATCCCATTTGGACCTTTATTAATAACTAATCTATTTGTCTCCAATTTCTAATCCAATTGTCTCCCTATTTTCAATGACACTTGTAAATAAATTCCAAAGTTATTTATCAAAATTTCCATTGCCAATTGACAGTAAATTCTACTACTATTTATCATTTGTCTTGTCACTTGACATTTTTCCTAATCCAAAAATTACCCAAATTTTCAGAAATTTTCTTAAAATTTACCAAAAATTTTAAATCACTAAATACACTCTTCAAATCAGTTTTTAATATATAAAAACTACAATTCTTAATATAATCACATTTATAAACAATTATACCTAAAAATTGTCAAAAAATGCATGTATAATTATTTTCATGTGAAAAAATTCAATATTTACATGTATGTGCATATCATATAATGCATGAGCACGAAATGCATTTTTTAATCTCTCAATAATCTCTCATATATATACTTTTCTAACCTCAATGTAGGTAATGAGATGTTATAATTCTCCCCTCCTTTAAAGAAATTTCGTCCTCGAAATTCTTATCTGATTGTTCGAACAAGTAGGGATATTGCCTCCTCATATGCTCCTCTGTTTTTCAAGTTACTTCCTCAGCTGAGTGATTCCTCCATAGGACTTTCCCCAATGGAATGACTCGTTTCCTCAACTACTTGATCTAAGATCCCACTATCTTGATCGTTTCCTCAACATAGCTTAGATTACTAGCAACCTCAATCTTTTGAGCCAGTATCACATATGTCGGATCTGATCAGTATCTTCAGAGCATACTCACATAAAATACATTATGTAATTGAGACATTTCATTCGATAAAGATAACTTATATGTCAAATGTTCTATCATCTCAATGATCTCATAAGGACCAATGTGCCTAAAGCTCAACTTGTCCTTTTACCGAATCTCAATACTCCTCTCCATGATAACACTCTCAGGAACAATCTGTCTCCTACACTGTATTCTATATCCCGTCGATGTTGATCAACATAACTCTTCTATCTATCTTGAGCTGCTTTAATTTAGCTTCGGATCAATTTCACCTTGTCCATGGTATCTTGAATCAATTCTGGGCCTTCAACCATTCTTAAGCCCTCTTCATCCCAATACAGAGGCGATCGACACTTTCTTCCATACAATGCCTCGTATAGTGCCATTCCGATACTACTGTGATAATAGTTATTGTAAGCAAATTCTATCAGTGCTATATATTGATCCCAAGCTCCTTGAAACTCCAATACAAAAGCTTTGAGCATATCCTCAACGGTCTTTATTGTCCTCTTACTTTGCCCATCTGTTTGAGGATTAAATGTAGTACTGAGCCTAATTAATTAAAGTAGTCTAATATATTTATGATATTTTGGACTTCATGCATCTATTTTAGGTATGAGCTTTATATGTGTAGAGACCGGGTTTATAATTTCTAATTTTATTATGGGTCAAACTAGAAATTAGAGAAATTAGATTAGGGTTTTATCCTAATATAAGGGGTTATGGTTTTCAAATTAAATGTATGCTTAATTATTTTTTGACATCCCATCATCAAAGAGAAAATAGAGAATTAGGAAAAACTCTAGAAAAAGGTTACGCTTTAATTTGAAAGACAAAACCACAAGACTCCGATGTATATTTCACAACGAATTCAAGTATGCTTTTACTTTTATTTGATTCTTAATGATTTGATATGAACAGATCATGTTTTTAAAGGGATTAAAACTCAACAGAGAGGGCTTGAATGAGGTGTGGTTGAGGTTGAAGGTTCATCAGATGTTGAGATAATTGGGAATGTGGACATGGTTAGTTAATAACCAAAGGATAATAAAGGGAGAAATTAATGTCATGAGGGGCAAATAGAATGAGGGTGGTGGGAGTTGTAAGTTGGCTAGAGTTTTCAAGGGGGAAGAAGCACGGAAGCAAGCTACAACAGTAGCAACAATTTTAGAGAGCTCTTGGTTCTTTCTCAAATATTTATTATCAATATCTCATTTTAATGGACTTATAATTAGGAATAATTTAAGTACAATACTTAATTTAAGTATCATAATTATGATCTCATAATAATTTTAATTATATAGTAATTATTTAAGAATTTTATATTTGAAATTAAGTTTTAAATATAATTAACGAAATATATTAAGATAAATAATTTCTGATTTGATAAATTAATAATGGA
>JANKYF010000002.1:60386506-60400217 GCA_029829435.1 Erythroxylum hondense | reverse complement strand
TGGAGATTTCAGGTCAAAAGATTACTTATACAATCATCATAATAAAAATTTGTACAGACACAGACCTAATGTTTCAAATAAAATTCTCACATAAGATCAGTTTAGTAAACTTGTTCTCTAACAAGCACTCATATGTTTGTTTAAGTATCTCTATATTTTAATATATAAGATTGACTACTTCCTTTATAACAAAAACATAATATGTGCTTTTTTAACACTCTATTAATGTCCAGTTTTAATAAAATAATGACTAGGAATACGTAAATACAATATGAATATCATTATAATTTCATTTACGATATATATTTATCACATGGGCTTATATACATCTAAATATATACAAAATAAAGAAGGCCTTTAAATAATTATGTGACTAAACTATAACTAATATATTGACTGTATAGCATAAAATAACAATCTCCCATTTATAATAAGTCAATCGTTTAAGTATCTTATACCACATCTCTATATGAAGATTCTGCTACTATTGAGACAGTGGTTTAGTGAGAGGACTCTACAAGATGTTCTAGAGTGAGCACATGTTTAAATCTTACAACTTTCATCTTAATTATCATCATAATTAAGATAAACTGTCTAAATACATAATTGGATAGTTGATGCCATTGTAACATTATTGTAGTTGTATAATTGTGTGATTATGTGTTTTTGTACTTTGCTTTGTTTGTGTTTTTAGCTTTTCTTGAGGAAAAGAAAAGGGCTTGACTATAGAATTAGCAATGTACATTTGATTTTTCCCTTAGAATCACCACCAGACGAGGAAGTATGATGAATAGTTGCTGCAATAGGTGTATCCTCCATAAGAGTTTGCAAGGAAGGTGAACGTAATGTGATAAACTAAAGAATATTGATTTGATGGTTATATTTACGAAGGTATATTACAGAGATAATCTTATTAAGAATGAAATGGTAAAAAAAAGGGCTTGACTATGGAATTAGCTATGTACATTTGATTTTTCCTTCAGAATCACCACCAGACGAGGAAGTATGATGAATAGCTGCTGCAACAGGTGTATCCTCCATACGAGTTTGCAAGGAAGGTGGACATAATGTGATAAACTAAAGAATATTGATTTGATGGTTATATTTACGAAGGTACATTACAGAGGTAATCTCATTAAGAATAAAATGGTAAAAAAAGGGCTTGACTATGGAATTAGCAATGTACATTTAATTTTTCCTTCAGACTCACCACCAGATGACTGCCGTATTTGGCATTATTCCCGTGATGGTTGTTATACAGTAAAATCAGGCTATCATTTGAGTCTGAATTATGTGGGGAGGGTGCGTGGGAGAGTAGTAGGGGAATTTTGGGGGAAGTTATGGCAACTCACTTCCCCCAACACCTGAACAACTGCGTTAACTGTGTCCATTGTGGGGCAGCGAAGATGTTGACCATGTTCTTGTTTTTTGTCCGAAGGCTAGGTCTGTGTGGGCTCGTTGGGGTGGTGGTAGTATTGTGCGCGAGGGGGTGGGTTTTAATCGGTGGTTTACGGAAGTTTGTGAGAGGGAATCGACGGTACTGGTGATTCAATGGTGCTCATTAGCTTCAAAACTATGGTAGGCATGTAATGAGCGGATTTAGGCGGCCAAAAGGTACTTCTCTTTTACTCTGTATCGCATGGCTTTAGGCTATATTAATGATTGGCAACAAGCCAATATAACTAGCTCCATGCCATCCCATTCAGGGGAGGGGCGTGGGGTAGTGGAGGGGCTGAGCGATGAGGCCCAACTTGATTGACTGTGTTTTGTTTATGGTGCAACTAGCGGTGCCTTTACGGATATGGAATTGTATGTCAAGATGGGGAAGGAAACTTCGTGAGAGCAGTCTCTGGTTATTTTCTAGGGCGTTGTAGTGCAGATGTGGTTGAAGCTGTGGCGCTGCGAGAAGCGTTGACTTGGGTCCTACCCCTTTGTCACGATCGAGGAGTTTTTTACTCAAATGCCCAGAATATAGTTTCTGCTATGAATAGTTTTCATGATGATTGGACTGAATTTGGTAGAGTCATTTTGGAATGTAAATAATTATTACGTACTAGACCTCATATCAAGGTCTGTTGGGTTCGTAGGCAAGCCAATATTGAGACTCATACTTTAGCAAGGGTCTCACATTTATATGCTAGCCGGTATAGTTGGGATTAACCCCTAACTCTTTGATTAATGCTATTGATATTGCCTTTGTTTCAAAAAAAAAAAAAAAGCTACTGCAATAGGTGTATCCTCCATAAGAGTTTGCAAGGAAGGTGGACGTAATGTGATAAACCAAAGAATATTGATTTGATAATTATATTTACGAAGGTATATTAAAGAGATAATCTCATTAAGAATGAAATGGTAAAAAAAGGGCTTGACTATGGAATTAGCAATGTACATTTGCTTTTTCCTTCATAATCACTACCAGACGAGGAAGTATGATGAATAGCTGCTGAAACAGGAGTATCCTCCAAAAGAGTTTGCAAGGAAGGTGGGCGTAATGTGCTTCTTGCAGCAGCTGAGAGATTTCGCTGATCATCTCTGTACCCATCATCATCATCACTCACAGCAGATAAATTCAATCCCCCGATAGCAGCTGTAGTTAGTGATACATCCTCGTCCCTAATAATGTGCAAAACACGCCTTACAATGTTACCTACAGCAAGCTCTGCAACAAGCATAAAAATAAGATCATCATCAGAAAAGCCTTTCACCTCAACAAGAAATAATTCCAGACCGCTTAAAATGCCGGGTGGACATCTGCAATTTGAAAGTGGAAGCTATATTTGTCTAGCAATAGATTCATACACTTTGGCGGTGTCCAACCCCAGAGTTACAATTAACTAATGCTAAAGCAGATTCAGCAGTAAAACAAGAGTCTAAAGCTTCATTATTAGATGATAAATACGGATGCTTATTCCTAGTCCCAAAAACTTATAAGCTAGCAGAAAATGGGACGGCAATAGATGTATGAAGAAAGCAAAGCTTCTCAACTTCTAGGAAAACAAAATTAAGAAGAACCGCGCACACCAACAGAGTTAGCAGCGATTCGCTGTTCTCCAACAGCCTTAACAGCATCAATTAAAGCTCCAGCCTGATTTGGTGCAAGGCACTCGAGTCTGCGGGATCACTGAGCGTAGCAATTCCGCTGTATGCTTTGCGATGGCCTGCGAGCCCTCAACTTGTCTTCCGCCATGTACCCCAAGACCAAAGAAAATAATCCAAAGTAAGCTCAAATTTTTCTTTAAACAGATGGAACATGAAGAATTTCCATTAAAAAGAAAATTTTGAACTCACCGTTTTTTAAGCTTGTTTAGAAGATCACTGACAAGAGGTTGTACGTCGGGCATGGTGCAGTTTACAGTCACTCTCTAACACTCCTTCCTGTTGTTTAGTTTCTGAAAGAACATGCGAAAGTTGGCTTCTTGAACTCGTAATTCATTTTCTTCCTTCCTCCCTCATGTCTCCACTTAATTATACTCCAATGGGAGAAAAAAATTAAAGAAAATCCATCTTGCAAAACCTTAAAAACAGAATTGGAAAGAGAAGCTGAATCGATCAATAACAGCGGAGGCAAATGCAATAGGCAGGAAAAGAAAAAGTGAAAGAAGTGCTGAAGGTGCAAGACGATGATGAGAGATGCTAGTGGGCCTATAAGCTGTTCTGAGTTTGGGCTTTGATGTTAATGATGCTTTTTCAGCCTTTGGGTAAAGATTTTCTGTTTGTGCCATTCGATTAAACCCTATTGATTTTGGGCCTAAGGCGGAAATAGTTCCCAGTAACCGCTCCATTCCAATTCTCCGACGAGCGCAAACCTTGTAAGTTTGGAAGTTTACAGTTACAGATCAGGTTAAGGAACGTCGCAACATATTTCAGAAAGCCGTTAAGAAAATTTTTATACAGAAAAGAAAACGACGACTAGGGAAAGAGAGACAAAGACAAGACCCGGTATTTGGCCCCACTACAACTTATAAAACTTTCCTTTTTGTATTTTCTCGAGAAACCTCTCTCTCTCTCTTTAATTTGAAATCCTCTCTCTCTCTCTCCCTCTCAATTTACGCGCATTTGGTTGTTTTTCGCATTCAATTCGATTGACGGCTACTCCATCGTAGTCCCTCCCTCCCCTGACCCTTATCTCTAATATTCTTTTCTGGTTTATTTATTGGCAATTCCAAGAACTCCAAATCTCCCTGCTCCAAGGTACACCTTCTTTTTTCTTAGTTATGTTAGTTCTTCCAGCTCTGTTCTGTTGTTCTTTGGTTAATTAAGTTCCCTTTTGACATGAATATTCTAGATCTCTTGTTGTATTCGATTTATATGTTGTATTAATTAGGGTTATCCCTTCTCTTTTGGTTTTTGGTTATGATCTGCTTGATACAAGTGTTTAGGGCATGTTGTTCATTCCATCTCAATACATTCTTTTTGACACAAGTCAAATTGACTTCATAGATTCTTCTATACTAGCTTAGTTTCTTCGTAATTTACTTTTTTTTTCATTTTATTGTTTTTGCTCATAGAGTGGCTCTTCTAGCATGGCATCCGGCAAACCCTTTTTCGATGACTTGCGGAGCAAACCGGAGGTTATCGATCCTCCGCAGAGTGAAGACGTCGTGGAAATTGATGGAAATGTGAATGAGCCCAGTCAGATGGCTTCGAAACCTAATGTTGTTGTTTCAAGTAGTGTTCGTGAATTATTGGAGTGCCCTGTATGCTTAAATGCTATGTATCCTCCAATTCATCAGGTTCGTTGTGAAGTAGTTTTGTATTGATTAGCATAGGATGCCTGTGTAATATTTTCAATTCATTCTCTCCTCACAAAAGTTTGCGAGTTAAATTATTTCTTAGAGCTTGAATTAAATGCTCGCCTCTTGGTTTTCTCACTTGTTTCAGTGTTCAAATGGTCACACATTGTGTTCTGGCTGCAAACCCAGGGTCCATAACCGCTGTCCCACTTGCAGGCATGAGCTTGGTAATATTAGATGTCTTGCTTTGGAGAAAGTTGCTGCGTCTCTTGAACTTCCATGTAAATATCAGACTTTTGGGTGCCTCGGCATATACCCTTACTACAGCAAACTAAAGCATGAATCGCATTGTGCCTATGCACCATATAATTGCCCATATGCTGGATCAGAATGCACAGTTATTGGTGATATTCCTTTTTTGGTTGCTCATTTGAAAGATGATCACAAAGTTGACATGCACAATGGCAGCACTTTCAACCACCGATATGTCAAATCAAATCCTCATGAAGTTGAGAATGCTACATGGATGCTGACGGTATTCTTCTGATTCTCAAAATTTATCTTCAGTTGTCCTGTCGGTTTCACTTTATCTTACTAGAAGAGCACTAATTAATCTTCATTTTTGTGGAGATTTTATTTAATGCGGATTCTTCTTTTTAGTATCAATAGATTCAATGATATATTACTCCTTGCCTTTAATAAACTAGAAAACTTTAAGATTTCATTATAGCCCACATTTAGATGTGAAGGGATTAAGTCATGCTAACGCCTTTCCACTTTGACATTGCTTACTGTTTTTTGAAAAGCCTTTACCATAAGATTCTTTCTTTAAGGGTTGTCAAGTGGATTTGTTAATGCATCTTTCTTCTGATTTTTAGGTATTTAGCTGCTTTGGTCAATACTTTTGCCTGCATTTTGAAGCTTTTCAACTTGGAATGGCACCAGTATACATAGCATTCTTGCGGTTCATGGGTGACGACAATGAGGCAAAGAACTATAGCTACAGTCTTGAGGTTGGTGGAAATGGGAGGAAGATGATATGGCAAGGAGTGCCGAGGAGCATAAGAGACAGCCATCGGAAGGTTCGTGATAGTTTTGATGGACTTATTATCCAGCGCAATATGGCTCTTTTCTTCTCTGGTGGTGACCGGAAAGAATTGAAGCTTAGGGTGACTGGTCGTATATGGAAAGAGCAATGATGGCTTTCATTCACTTCTTTTGAGTCTAGAGTACATCCACAGCTGGCAGTAGATTGGCAATGGCTTCTTCTAGTAGTCCTGTGGGTCTTTTGTTCATGAAACTTTTGGGAATATGGAAAGCAAACTCTCTTTGCTCATCTGGGGGATTAGATACATGAATGGGATGAGTTCTGTGCCTCCAAGCTGCCAACTCTGGTAACTGTAACTTTAGATGGATGCCTATCTTAGTATTTATTCTTGTCTGCGTATCCAGTTATGATTCGAATCTCAATTTCTCAGTCAGTTCTTTCTTGAATTAAGTCTTCGACTAGAACAGTGATTGTCAAGTGGGTGCTTCGTGGTGGAGGTTGAGGAGGGTAGTGGGTTTCATTTGAGTAGGTTAGAATGAAGATATTCAATCAAGATTATATCCAAAATTTAGTCATTTAACCTGATCCATTGTTAATCAACGTAGTCATGGTTATCAAGCAAACAATTGCAATATGATTAAGGTTTAAGGCTATGTTTGATTGGGGGGTTTATTAATGGAATAGAATAGAATGTAATATTATTCTACAGCTTTAAAAGAGGATTTATAATGTGATAAAATAGAATGAGATAGAAAATTAGGGTGTTAGATTACATCTTATTTTATTATAAGCAGTAAAAATAAGAAATATTTAATTTGGAGGGTTTATAATGAAATGTAAAATGATAAATAACTTTTTACTATGTTATATTATAAATTCTTCTTTTAAATAATATTTCACTATATTATATTATAAAATTTTTCATCTTTTTAAGACTAATTTTTTAATATTGTATTTATTTACATTTCATTTCATTATAACTATATAAATTATTTTATTGCATTTCATTTCATTAAAAACTTTACATCCAATCAAATACTCTTTCCTATTCAAAATAAGTGTCGTTTACGATTTTTCATGCATGTTTATAATTTTATTTCTAAAATTACCCTTTAATTTCTCTCACGTCCTAATTATACAGATTACATTTTCAAGACAATTCAACATATAATTAATAAGAATATATCAAACATTTACTAATTTTTTTAATAAATGTGTATCTTTCTAAAACGACACTTATGTTAAATGGGAAGAAGTAAGACATAGAAACATAAGTGTATGTTGCCGCACCATTATCTAGGTATACTACATTAAGTAGAAATGAGACTGAATTTGCTTTATTCGTATGGAGTGTATGGTATAGAGTCAAGAGACCATCTCCAACTTTCTATCCGATAAATGGGAATGCTTCGCGGACCACCAATAGAGCATTAAAGTGGTAAGAATTTAAGAGTTGGAGACTTTTGGGGTAAAGTAAGATCAAGTCACCGTTTAAAGACCCTTCCATGGGCAGTTGATCTTATCCATAAATTTCAGGTGTTACACATGAATACATTTAATTACGATCACATACATACCCACCGCTTCATTTACCGGCGCCGCTATATATCACCGCCGCCTCCCATCTTAAGATCGTGTCAGGTTGCTCCTCGAAATCCTGTGATCGATGCCTCTAACTTGATTTCAAGTCAAATATATTTATTGCACATGCAGTTAGTTTCATCTAAAGAAGAATGATAATACGATTTACAAAATGAATACAATTATATGCCCTTTACAATTAAAAGAGGATCTTTAAAAGAATTAAATAAAGAAACAGCGTTTCAATAGAAAAGTGCATGTCGTGAAACATAAGAGCTTAACAAGTTCCAAACCTTGATAGAAAGTTGAGCATAAACCAATTCAACCACAATACCAACTTGGCTATTCAGCGGTGAGCATCTTTTAGTTAACCTTTTTGTTGGGTGTAAGTAAAAGAACAGAGACATACATACAGAGAATGTTTATGGATACGTGGGTGTGACGGTACCAAGTAAAAACCGAAAAGCATGCAATTGTCTGACATAGGGACCGCGGCAGCGTTACGTAAAATTTACCCAAGCGAGACACTAAATTCAATCAAAAACTTCTTTTTCAGCTGCATAAGTCTAAACACAGCAGTATCATGTGAGGACCCCACTCCAACTCTTCTAAGGCCACACAGAGGGCTTAGAAATGATGGGTGAGATCAGCAGCCTCCGATCCCACATGGGAGGTTTCTGTCTCCTTGCATTGACTGAGCCTCAGGTCAAGCCATGAGCTCCCTCTCTTATTCCCTTCTTGCATTTTGTTTTCACACTTTTGTGTGTAACAGCGGACAAAAGGCGATCGATCATGTGGCGCTTAGTCAAGCCAACCGTTGTTGAATGCCAAACCATGACTTCACGTAGGTATTCTTATGCAATATTATAAACCAGTTTCAAAATAGAAACTTGGCAATTACTCGGCCTAATACGCAAGTGGGAATGGGATGTATGGCCCTTTATATCCAAATTCTATCACACACTGTCCATCCGGGGTTCTTTATCATGGGTTCCGGTTGGCCAAAGATAGAATGGGGTTTGGACTCCATGACTTGGATGGTTTTGGACGGTCACAGCTTCACTTTGACATTTCTTTCTTTTTTTGTTTACATTAATGATTCTGACCTCTTATCTGAAAGCCGACTAGAAGAGAGAACTTTTGATACATCAGTATAACTTACTGAATACAACAACTTGTATTCAACTTTCACCATTCAATAATAGTTTGCTACTCCCAATTGCGATTGTCATTGTAAATGACAAGAATTATAATTTTCTCGTTATCGAACACTCGTTGATGTTTTTGCTTTAGACATCTCAATGACTTTGGCAAGAAACGACAAGGTTGACATTTATGTTTGTTATTAATTTTAGTTTTTTGGTTTTGATTGTCTAAAAATACAGCTGGGTTTTGATTAGTCTCCAAAGAGGAGGTTCAAATTTCAAAATCCAACATTTACTTATAAAATATAAAAATTTATAAAACAAATTAAAATAATGAAAACATTTTCTAAAATAAATAAAACTCCCTTTTTCCTTTAATTTCTTATCGACCGTTTTCGTACGGGCAACGCTTCCTCAACCAAGCAACTTATGGGCGTGGCTATAAGTTTATTTCATAAAGTGTTTCCTTGTTTGTTCCCTACATTAAAGCTCTAAGGTACACTGCACCGAGCGCATTCTGATGAAGGAGTTCTTAAAAGCCTAAAAGGGGCGCTTGAAGGATAAGCAGATCAAGGCGTAAGTGACCCGCTAGACGAGTTAGACTGTATACCTAAAGTACACTGCACCAAGCACATTCTGGTGAAGGAGCTCTTGAAGGCCTAAAAGGGGCGCTTGAAGGATAAGCAGACTAAGGCGTAAGCGACCCGCTAGACGAGTTAGACTGTTTATACATTGATTCCCTTATCGAAAAACATTCTGAAGTTGACATGACCACTCCCGCTGCAGCATCTGCCGGATACCTTGTTCCTTGTTCCTTGTTTGTTCCCTTGTAATGAATGGATGACATTAAATACAATGACTTGATTTTTTAAGAATAATTTCATGTTTCCCATGATGGATAGCGTTCTTCCCTGACTTGGAGCATAGTTTTTACGGATACATAAAATAAAAGTGCATATCGTACGTGATAGGGATGAAACGTTTTTCATTTTTAAAACAGAACGATCAAATAATAAATGTTACACATTTTCCAATCATCTGCTTAATCACTTCAATTCCCATTCCTGAATCATTAAGATAATATGACTAGTTATCAAAGGATAAAGGATGAGTAACTTTATCCTTAAATTCTTTATCTGAATCGGACGGAGATTAATTTAAAAAAGGATAGTTTAAAAGTGTCTTCTTATAATTGAGATCTTTTTAAAATATCTCGTGAGTAAAAAAAATAAAAAATAACTTAGTGTCGCATGGCACAAACCTCGCTGTAAAGTGGTTGCATGTCCTTGAGTATGCTCCAAGTACCCACACGACATTATCCATAGCCGATAAGGTTAATTAGATTGGATGAGGCAAAATAGGAGAGTTTGCCGGATGACTGTAATCTGACATGTAAATTCTGACCATAATTACTTTCCTAATTCCAAAATTAAAAGCGAATTTTTTTTCTCCAAATAAATTAAATTAAATTTGATTACATCGTTCCCACCATCACAACAATGGATCATCCAATCCAACGGTGGATAGCTGTAAAGGAGTAACATCTAAGGAAGGTACTTCTGTATTATCTTCAAATAAGTAAACATTTCATTGAAAAGGAAAATAATATGAATTTCCTTATCTGTTAATTTGACAGCTCGACATTTCACATTCAGACTGGGCGTATATGTCTATATATACACAGCCTCTATCTCTCTCTTTTCCAGTCTTTTACATTAGCAACTTTTCAGGTCTCCTTGTCTAAGTTTAAGTTGCATTTTATATTGGATTTGTGTCTCAGCCTCTTTAGTTCTCTTTTGTCTGAGTTCTACTTAGTTCTAGTCAGAGTTCCTTGAAGATGCCTGCAGTAGGAGGAATTGGCCAAGGTACTGGGAAGGAGTACCCTGGAAACCTCACCCCATTTGTGTTGGTAACATGTATCGTTGCTGCAATGGGTGGTCTGATCTTTGGCTATGATATTGGGATTTCCGGTAAGGCTTTTTCAGATCATTTATGATGTTATAATTTGGTTCGAAGAATGTAATGGATGTTTTTGAAACGGCCTGCTTGTGTTTGCTTGTTTAGTCATTTCTCTTTCCGAGATAATATTATTACATGATGGAATTAATGCTGTTGTTCTGCTGGTAGGTGGGGTTACGACCATGCCTTCATTTCTGAAGAAGTTCTTCCCATCCGTATACAGGAAGCAACAAAAGCACTCAAAGATCAATCAATACTGTCAATATGATAGTGAGACGCTGACTCTTTTCACGTCTTCTTTGTATTTGGCGGCTCTGATGTCTTCGCTTGTAGCTTCTACCGTTACGCGCAAGTTTGGAAGGAAGCTGTCCATGCTCTTTGGAGGAGTTCTCTTCTTTTCAGGTGCCATCATCAATGGCCTTGCCAAAGCTGTCTGGATGCTAATCCTTGGCAGAATTTTGCTCGGTTTTGGTATTGGTTTCGCTAATCAGGTTAGATATTCTGTTGCTTAATTTCTCGATTCTGTTGCCTTCTGTGTTGGAATTTTGTTCGGATCTAGAGATCTGTCTGCCACAATGTCTGGTGATTCTTTTGTCCGCAAAGAACAAAAGATGTACTGTATATGTGCTATTCCTATTTTGAAAAATGTGGCCTTTCTTATTCCGCTTAATCACTTTATCCAGATCTGGTCTGGTATCAAGAGTACTGATATTTCTTTTGATTCAAGAAGAGAGCAGCTATTTTAAGTTGCCGCTTAGAAGGCGACAAAGATATGTTCTGGTTACAAAGTTGTTTCTGATCCAGATAGTCTTAAGCTGATCCTGGATTCTGTTTTGAGCGTCTGAAGTAGAGTTCCAGCTCTCTTTGGTTTCAAAGAAAAGCTGGGAAAAGAGAACTATACCAATATTTTATTAAATATGACTATCCAAGGGTCTTCTCTTCTGTTAACCCATTGTTACTAAGTCAAACTTAGCTTTCATGACGTCTAATCGCAACCATTTTCCACAATAGTTTAGTGTTTCGATGCTTAGTGCTTTTCAGTTTTCATACAACTTGTTAACAGAAAAAGTTAAAAGTAAGACCTTTCTCCACAATACTTTTCTGTATCGATGCCTAGTGCTGTTAATACAAGTTGCTAATAGAAAAACTTATTAAATTATGTGTTTGTACTGATCAAATATTTTAAGCATCTTTTTAATTGCATCATTTTTGTGATTGTATTTGTTAAAATTATCTTATTTGTTTGAAATTGCAGTCCGTGCCGCTTTATCTCTCCGAAATGGCTCCATACAGATATAGGGGTGCTCTTAACATTGGGTTCCAGTTATCAATAACAGTTGGAATCCTTGTAGCCAACGTGCTGAACTATTTCTTTGCCAAGATTAGATGGGGCTGGAGGTTGAGTTTGGGTGGTGCTATGGTCCCTGCCCTTATCATAACGGTTGGATCATTGCTCCTCTCTGACACGCCAAATTCTATGATCGAACGTGGGCAGCGTGAAGAGGCAAGAGAGAGGTTGAGGAAGGTACGAGGTGTGCGTGATGTTGATGAAGAGTTCGATGACCTTGTAAAGGCTAGTGAAGAATCAAAGAAAGTGGAACACCCGTGGAGGAATCTATTGCAGAGGAAGTACAGGCCTCACTTGACCATGGCTGTGCTGATTCCATTTTTTCAACAACTCACAGGCATCAATGTTATTATGTTTTATGCCCCAGTTTTATTCAAAACAATCGGTTTTGGGAGCGATGCCTCACTCATGTCTGCTGTGATCACTGGCATTGTTAATGTTGTTTGCACCTTGGTCTCAATCTATGGTGTTGATAAGTGGGGAAGAAGGTCTCTTTTCCTTGAGGGTGGCACTCAAATGCTGATATGTCAGGTAATTTACAGACTTGTGATACAAATTTTCGTTTTGGGTGTCAAAATTATTGCTAATTGCCCGAAGTGAGAAGCAAAAATATTCTGATGAATTGTTTGTAAATGCAATAATTGCAGGTTGTAGTGGCAGCTTGCATTGGTGCTAAATTTGGGATAGATGGGAATCCTGGGGAGTTGCCCAAGTGGTATGCCATTGTTGTGGTGCTTTTCATCTGCATTTACGTCGCAGGATTCGCGTGGTCATGGGGTCCTCTCGGCTGGTTGGTCCCCAGTGAAATATTCCCACTGGAAATTCGGTCAGCAGCGCAGAGTATCAACGTCTCTGTCAATATGATCTTCACTTTTGCAGTTGCTCAAGTATTCCTTAATATGCTTTGCCACTTGAAGTTTGGACTGTTCCTCTTCTTTGCCTTCTTTGTCGTGGTCATGACCATCTTTGTCTACTACTTCTTGCCTGAGACAAAGGGTATCCCAATTGAAGAAATGGGAAGAGTGTGGAAATCACATTGGTACTGGTCGAGGTTTGTTGAAGTTGAAGACTACGCCAATGGAAGCCTTGAGATGGGCAAGGGTCAAGCTCCCAAGATTGTATAAACCGACCTCAAATTTCTGTAGAACTATTTACCAGATAATATAAGTTCTCTTCATTAGTCCTTTTACATGTCTTCACTCACAATTCTATGTATAGGTGAGAACTTGCCTATTTTGAACGGTTGTTAAGGTCAAGGCCCATTTCATTGCATAATGGAATTTCAATCAGATCCAAGCATTCTTAGAATGGCAACTATTATTATGATATTCAATATAACAATAACATTGGATATCAGTAAAATAAAAATAAAATAAAAGAATTAAATTCATTATGTCATGCATTAAGCAAATTGTTAACTTTTTAGCAATGAAAGAGTATCTCGAGCAACTATTGATTCATCCCTCCAAATCAGCCGAAGGTAAGAGTTGTGTTCATTTTTGAGAATTAAGAAATATTACTCTCCTTTCACTCTTTCATTAATTTAATGCTTTCATCTCTCCTTTCACTTTTTGGAATAAAAAATGGGCGGAAAGAGGTAGCCTAATTGGTACAGCCTTTTGAAAGTTGTTTTTGGGACATTACTCTCATGAAGCTAATATTATTTTGGAACTATACATATCCAATAGAACTACTTTCTTTGAAATTTAATAAAAAACAAATCATTGAAGTAGTTAAAGATTAATAATCAATAATTTAAATAAACTAGTGAACCTTAAAATGTATTTAACAATAAATGCTTGTGTGTTAAGTATATGCCATTGTACAAGTTTATCAATACACTTTTCAAATATTATATTCATAGAAAGAGATTATGACACTTGTGTTTAAAGTGTAG
>JANKYF010000002.1:60350106-60364843 GCA_029829435.1 Erythroxylum hondense | reverse complement strand
GATCATCAGGACTAAAGGTCGCGCTTTTTCACTTCTCTTCGACGTTACTGAGGAAGAACTCGACGACTGAAACTTCCAACGACTGAAACTTCCGCTTCTTCTTGGGTTGCCGTCAACCGTCTACTTCCGATGGAACCGATTTTAGAGATGAGAAGAACAGCTCTTCATTCCCCATTTCCCTCTGCCTTTGTCAAGATTTAGATCACCCCCTCCGACGCAGTCCGTTCAGTATACTTCCGGTCAACCAACGGTTTCGTTGTTGCAAAAAAACCAGACTGGACTGTACGGTCCGATCGAAACTTGCTGGTTTTTATACATAGAGGTTTTTAGGAAAAACGGAACCGGACCACTGACCGGTTCAAAAATTTTCCGGTCGAACTGTACTGTCCAGTTCGGTTTTTAAAACATTGAAAATAACTATTCATCTCAACCAAATGTACCGCAAGGTTCTTAAAGACAAGAGTAGTACTTGCAAGCTTCTTTAATCCAATGAATATACAATTTAGTTTTATTGTCAATCCGTTGTGTTGATTGTATAATTAAATGTTAAACATCAATTTAACAATTTAAGACAAAATTCTTTAATTTTTTGAACATTGTTAAGCTATATTTTAAATACAACACATAAATAGGACATATAAGTCAACAAAAACTTGATACAATACCGTAAACATAAACATGGTAAAGAAAACATAGAAAAAGAGAAACGAAGGATATATGTACAAACATCTTAATTGAATTTATAAAACATCCTATCAAATTGAATTCGTTCGCTGCTTAATGGGTCACATTATCAAGGTCCCCCTGACTAGTCGCATCTCCTGGTATTTCAGTTCAGTGTCCAACTCCGAACCCAGAGAAAGAAGTTGGCCGTTGCCATTTGATCTTCCCAACACAAAACCAAACCCAGCTGCCAGCCAATCATCAACCACTATGGACCTTCTCCACTTCTCCGCTGTTCGCTTCCTTCGTCGTCGCGCGCCTCCCCCTAGGCCTCTCAGCAGCTTCCCTGTAAGGTCTCTCTACTCGAATGTAAACCGTCTCACTTTCCGAAATTTATGAATGATTAAAAAAAAAAAACTATTCAATTCTTGACTGTCTTTTTTGATAATTATGAGTTGCAGGTCGAGTAGTCTTCCTTTTCCCATTGAGAAGGCGATGTATCACAGAGAGCTCGAAGCTGCGGTCCATGTGGTCCAGAAGGCTTGTTCTCTTTGTGTCGATGTAATTAAGTTCTACACTTTCTCTTTCAAAACTGTTTGAAAATTTATTTTCGGGGAACAAGATAGAAACGACTTGATTATGGTCCTCATTAAAATTACCAACTGATTTTTGGGGCGAATTCTAGGTGAAAAAGTCGTTATTGTCAAATGAAGCAAGGATTCTAGAAAAGAATGATAATACGCCTGTCACTGTTGCTGACTTCGGCGTTCAAGCTCTAGTCAGCTTGGGTAATTACTAAATCACTACGTGCTTTACTTCTGTTTTTTAAGGTTTATTTTGTTGCATAGTGAAGATTCAAGTTGGTTTTCTTCCCTAATGAGATTAAATTTCTGGCTGGAACCCGTACAAATATATTTTTAATGTTGTCTTTTGTGGAAAGTGGTGATTCACCTCGTGAACTTATCTAAATCTTGTTGTTACTATCAAGTGTTAACTTTTAAAACTGCGAAATGGTTAATGATTATTTGCACAAAAATGTCTCAGTTTATATTTGGAAGGAAAATCGAGTTGCGAGACTCGAATATTGCTTTGTTTAACAAGCTTTAATGTATTGGAATTGATGTTATTCAACCTAAACATGACTCTTGTTCTATGGTGTATTGTGGACTGTTTCTAGGAACCGACTGTAGTTTGTGCTTTTCTTGACAGAGCTAAGTAAACTGTTCCCTACTATTCCCCTGGTGGCCGAAGAGGATTCTGGCTTTCTGCGTACAAATAATCTTGTTGATTCTGTGGTAAGTGTTGTGACCAATAAAGCAAGCTCCAGTGATAAAACATTAACACATGCTGATGTGCTGGAAGCAATTGACAGAGGAGGGAAGAAAGCTATAATTTATGGAACTAGGCCTGCAACATATTGGGTAAGTCTTCATATGATCTTGAATAAAAAGAAATTTTACTTTGTTTCTTTTTTTTGGCAACCTGATCTCCACAAACTTTGAGTAATTTTCTCCATTTTTTTGGGGTACATAGCTGTAGCAGAGGAGAAAATTTTTCTCGTTTCTACTTTTTTTTCTCTCACTATCTTGGTTTATGCACAATACAGATTCTGGATCCAATCGATGGCACCAAAGGATTTCTTAAAGGATGTGAGGCCCTTTATGTGGTATGCTCCATAATTAATTGTTCTTCACTATCATTTCTTTGGATTTGTAATATTGGCTTGGCTTGAAACAATTGTGAAGTGAGCAGTTGATAAATTTTATACATATCAGATAAAGATACCCTGCATCAAGACATATATGTATACACTGTGTGCATGGCAACATCATTATATTTCCAATCTTAAGAGTTGAGTTTCTATCTAATAATGAATATAGAATTTTTAAGGTAGATTAGTTTAGGTCTAGAAAACTACAAATCTTCATGCATGGAGTGGGCCTTTAATTTGAGAAGGAAATTGATAACAGCATATGTTGTATCTAAAAGACATGGATAATTCTACTTCGGTGGATTCTAAAAACACGAAAGTGGTAATACTGTTCTTATCATGATGCAAAGGTATACTTGTAAATATGCATGCCAGATTGTTGTATTATGGTAGTGTATAGTATATTAGTAGAGTTATTTTTGTAAATTAATTATTGGTGATTAGGGTTAATCTAGTTCACCAAATTCCTTATTATCACTTATGTTTGTAAATGTGCATGATTTAAATCCATAACTCTTACATATGCCTGTGCAAATGCATTTGATATTCTTGTGTAGGTATCTATCATTGTTGCTGTACTCGTTGGGATGGGACAGCATCTTATTTAGAGGTCCTATTTTTTTCAAGTTAGATGCGTGATATTCAGGATCCTATCTCACTTGAGGTTATTAATTTGAAAATCTTAAAAAGAGTCTTGTTGTATAGGAAATCAATCAAGGTAAGTCAAATCTGCTGGAATAGGGAAGTGTAAGATTTTCAATGTTAGGGTATATATTCTGTTGCAATATAAGTTCAGAAAGAAAAATATAAATTTTGTCATAGATGGAAAATTATGTTTATATATGTGATGTATTCAATTTTATGCTTGATCTTTTCCTTTGTTTATCTCATGCTATGCAATTATTGTGATTATTCAGGTAGGTTTGTGTTAGAATCAAACTTCTGGAAATGTAAACAATGAATAGAGAATGTTTCTGTATTGAATTGTAAACGACTCCAGTAGGTTTTCAAGAGCCTACCTTACTCTTCAGTCAATACAATATATCATTTTTCCCTATCTTTTCCTGTCTAATGCCTCTGATCTATATACTACTGTTGGCTAACAAACAAGAAACAACTTTTGTAACAAACTTGCCACGTTGGCCAAACCCACAAATAAACCAACAGACATCACCTTTGTGAAAATCAACAATGCAATCGTCGTACATGTTGCTTTTATTCTCTTAGTAACAGATTCAGATTCCTTCTAGACTTCCATAATGGATCCAGCTCTCGGAAAACCCCTATCCTTCCTCCTTTGATAAACATAACGGACTGTTGGCTTTGGCCCATCAATACCCCGCCCTTCAAGAATTACCTTGTCCTCAAGGTGGAAGTTTGGAAAAATGTCTTTGATCAATTGCCAAGGTTCCCAAGTAGCTTCAAACGGAGGGAGAGTTTTCCACTTAACCAACAGCTCTAAGTCAGTACCCGAACCTCTTGTATCCAGAATTTGCTCTGGCTCAACCACCCAATCCATATCAGCGTTTAAAATAGGAGGAAGTGGTTGGACCTGAACAGCAGACCCCAAGGCCTTTTTAAGTTGGGAGATGTGGAAAACTGGATGAATAACAGCATCCTCCGGTAGTTGAAGTTTGTAAGCCACAGGGCCGACACGTTGAAGGATAGGAAATGGGCCAAAATAACGGGGTGCTAGCTTCTCATTGGGGTGTGTTGCCAAAGTACGTTGGCGATAGGGGCGGAGCTTGAGATACACCAGGTCGCCCACCTCAAACTGCAGGTCACGGCGATGTTTATCTGCCTCCTGCTTCATTCTGTTTTGCGCAAGAGCCAACTGCTCTTTTAGTTCTGCCAGCATCAAATCACGGCTCAGCAACTGATCTTCAAGAGTAGAATTTGTTGTAGCATTATAAGCATACCGAATCAGGGGAGGGGGGTCTCTTCCATAAACAATCTTGAAAGGAGTGAGCTTAGAAGCAGTATGATAGGACGTGTTATAAGAGTACTCAGCCCAAGATATCCATTTTGCCCACTGACGCGGCTGTTGGCTCGCGAAGCAACGCAGGTATGTTTCAAGACAACGATTAACGACTTCACTTTGCCCATCCGTTTGCGGATGATATGCAGTGCTGCGCTTAAGGGCAGTATGCTGAAGTCGAAACAACTCAGTCCAGAAATGACTCAAAAATATCCTATCTCGATCCGACACAATACTCCTTGGAAAACCATGGAGCTTGACCACATGCCTTACAAACTCATCAGCCACCAGCTTTGCTGTATATGGATGCTTAAGAAGTATAAAATGGGCATACTTACTGAAACGGTCCACCACCACCATAATGGAATCATAACCAAGAGATCTCGGAAGTCCATCGATGAAATCCATACTAATGTCGTCCCATATTGCCTGCGGAATAGGCAATGGCTGCAGTAATCCCGCGGGAGACAGAGTTTGATATTTGTGACGTTGGCAGACAGTGCACTCTTCAACAAACTTTTTAATGGTATTACGCATACCCTCCCAATACAACTCTCCAGATAGGCGCTTGTAAGTCCGCAGAAACCCACCATGCCCTGCAATTGGGCTGTCATGGAACTCATGTAGTAATGTGGAGATAAGGGAAGAGTGGCGAGGTATGACCAACTTATCGTGAAAATACAAAAAGCCTCCCTTTAAAGACCAACCTGGTCGAGCTATGGGATTCACTTGAAGATCCCTTTTAATGGCCATCAACTCTAAATCCTTCTCCACCTCTTGCCGTAAAACCTCCAGATCCAACACTCGGGGAACCGATATTGTCAATAACTCCGGAGAGTGAGCGACGCGTGATAGCGCGTCGGCTGCTTTATTTTCAGGACCTGGTCGGTATTGAATCTCAAAGTCGAAACTCATAATTTTGGTTAACCACCGCTGATACTCCGTTGCTACCAGTCGCTGTTCCAACAAGAACCGCAAGGATTTTTGATCCGTTCTCACAATAAAGTGTCTTCCGAGTAAATAGTGGCGCCATTTCTGAATCGCTAGAACGATGGCCATCAACTCGCGCTCATACACAGATTTAAATCTGGCTCGCCCCTGTAGAGCGTGACTGAAGAAGGCTAGGGGCCTCCCTTTTTGGGACAACACTGCACCTAACCCAGTTCCCGAAGCGTCCGTCTCCAACACAAATTCCTCCAAAAAATCTGGTAAGGCCAAGATTGGTACTGACTTCATGGCCTGCTTCAGGGCATTTACAGCATCCGTTGCTGCTGCATTCCATTCAAAGGAATCTTTCCTGAGCAACTGTGTAAGAGGCGCTGCCATTCTCCCGTAGTGCCTCACAAATCTCCGATAGTACCCGGTCAGCCCCAGAAACCCCCGCAATTCCTTGGGATTCTTCGGCATAGGCCATTCATCCATTATCTTCACCTTGCTTTGGTCTGCGGAAACTCCTCGCTCTGAAATAATATGGCCAAGATATTCAATCTCGGGCTGAAAGAAACAACACTTCTTCGTATTAGCAAATAGCTTGTGGTCACGCAGCACCTGCAACACTTCACGAAGGTGCCTTTCATGGTCCTCCCAAGATGAGCTGTAGATAAGGATGTCATCAAAAAATACCAAAACAAATCGTCTCAGCCTACTTTTAAAAATAGTATTCATAAGTGCTTGAAAAGTAGCCGGTGCGTTCGTCAAACCGAACGGCATCACCATGAATTCGTAATGCCCTTCGTGAGTGCGGAAGGCTGTTTTATGCACATCCTCTGGTTTGACGCGAATCTGGTGGTAGCCCGATTTGAGGTCGAGTTTGGAGAAAAGCCTCGCGCCATGGAGCTCATCCAATAGCTCATCAATGTTGGGGATTGGAAAACGATTTGGAACTGTGGCATTGTTCAGCGCACGATAGTCCACGCAAAACCTCCAGCTGCCATCCTTCTTCCGCACCAGCAGCACCGGACTTGAAAATGGACTAACACTAGGTCGAATCAACCCAGCCTCCAGCATTTCAACTACTAGACGCTCTATCTCCTCCTTCTGGATGTGCGGATATCTATATGGTCGCACATTGATCGGTCCCGAACCCTCCTTCAACACAATGGCGTGCTCGTTCCCACGCATCGGTGGCAACCCCTTCGGCATATCAAATACATCAGAATATTCCTTCAACAGCTGCTGAACTAACGGTTCATCTTGGCCCTTGATTTCCTGAGCTTGTACTGCTACACTCATTAATTCAATCATTACCCCTGATTTTTCCTGTTGCAATTCCTTCATCATGGTCTTCAGAGAGACCAAGGCCTTAGTGAGGCTCGGGTCCCCCTTAAGATGTACTGTCCTTTCCCCAACGTCAAACGACATTGTCAATCTTTTCCAGTCGTTCCGCGTCTCCCCCA
This sequence comes from Erythroxylum hondense, assembly GCA_029829435.1. Lineage (NCBI taxonomy): Eukaryota > Viridiplantae > Streptophyta > Magnoliopsida > Malpighiales > Erythroxylaceae > Erythroxylum > Erythroxylum hondense. The sequence goes on along the minus strand of JANKYF010000002.1, from coordinate 60,358,095 downwards.
ACGTGGCCAACCACTTCAGTCCCAGTATAACGTCCGTGCTGCCCAATGGCAACGGCAAGAAATCCTCGACGATGGTAAGCTCCTGCAGCTGAAGGATTACGCCCTTACACACTCCCATTCCCTTCAATTTCTTGCCAGAACCTATTACTACCCCATAGGGTGACGTCTCCTGAATAGGAATCTGCAAAGCCTCTACTACCCCAGTTGAAATGAAATTATGTGTTGCTCCACAGTCAATAAGCACCACGACTCCTATTCCATGCACTACTCCCTTTAATTTCAACGTCCGTGGCTCCGACAATCCCACCACAGAGTTAAGGGACAACTCCACATTCTTCAAGGCGTCATCAACTGAGTCTTCCGTTTCTGCGATAATCTCATCCCCATCCTCTTCTTCACTTACTAGTACGACGTTTAACTCTTTTTGAGGGCACCTATGGCCAAAATGCCATTTCTCGTCACAGCGGAAACACAACCCTTGAGCTCTTTTTGATTGAGCCTCCGCTGGAGTCAATTTCCGGAATCTGGGTGGGGAGGGAAGGGACAGCTGTTTAGGTGATTCGGTGGGTAATGTCTTGTATTGTGTTTGGGCTGGTGGAGCTGAGTTTGGGTTGGAATGTGGGAAGGGCTTTTGGGTCAGTGGGTTATAAGGTTTAGTCCAAGTAATGGTTTTGGAGTCATACTTGTGTTGGAGGGCTGATACCTCTCGTTGCTTCGTCTGCCCCCCTGCCACCCCCAATATCTGGTTCTTCCTTTCAATTCGGCTAGCTGTATCGATGATATCTTTCAACGAACGAGGGTTCAAAACAAGCAACTCCGCCTTAATCTTCTCTTGCAATCCATTCATAAAAATAGCTGCCATAGTTTCTTCTTCCAATGCACTCACCGAAGCCGCCAGGTATTCAAACTGAGACCGATACTCCGCCACGGTGCTTGTCTGTCTCACCGCAAAGAAACGATGCAGCAGTGTACCATCCTGAAGTCCCGCGAAACGCTGCAATATCTGCACCTTCAGCTCTTCCCAAGTTGAGAAAGATCTGTTACGTTCCTCAAAACGTAACCATGCCTGAGCCTCCCCTTCAAAACACACGCCGACAGCCTCTAGTTTTTCAGCTTCAGTTAGGCGGTTAATGGTGAAATAGCGCTCGGCTCGAAAAATCCACGAATCCGCATCTTCCCCATAAAAAATAGGTAGCTCTAATTTTCTGGGATATTTGTCCCTTTCTAAAACCTTTTCTGACGAAAGTTGAGTAAAGGGTAGTGTGCCAGGTAATTCGGGGGTAGGTAAATCATTTTGTGTGGTGTGGGTGTTGTCTCCTAAGTTTGTCGTGGGTGTTTTGGAAAAGCTGGGTTCTCCCAAGTGGACGGAGGAGCTGTTTGGATGGGTTTGATTTTGGAGAATCAGCTGGATATTGGTTTGCGTTTCCTGGAGTTGGGTGATCAAGAGGGTGAGATTGGCGTTAATGCCTTTAACATCATCTTCGAGCTGCTCGACACGAGTTTCCATTCGTGTCTTTGGATACGCTGACTCCATGATTAAGTAGGAAATTACACACAGGAAGATCGTGGGCTCTGATACCAAATTGTTAGAATCAAACTTCTGGAAATGTAAACAATGAATAGAGAATGTTTCTGTATTGAATTGTAAACGACTCCAGTAGGTTTTCAAGAGCCTACCTTACTCTTCAGTCAATACAATATATCATTTTTCCCTATCTTTTCCTGTCTAATGCCTCTGATCTATATACTACTGTTGGCTAACAAACAAGAAACAACTTTTGTAACAAACTTGCCACGTTGGCCAAACCCACAAATAAACCAACAGACATCACCTTTGTGAAAATCAACAATGCAATCGTCGTACATGTTGCTTTTATTCTCTTAGTAACAGATTCAGATTCCTTCTAGACTTCCATAATGGATCCAGCTCTCGGAAAACCCCTATCCTTCCTCCTTTGATAAACATAACGGACTGTTGGCTTTGGCCCATCAGTTTGTCTCTTGTAGTTGAAGATCAGATTGTACTGGGTGTTATGGGATGCCCTAACTGGAAAGAAATTGCTCCCGATAAATCCAAGGAAGTTCCTGAATCTGAAAATGGACATCCTACAGCTGGGGTCATAATGGTTGCTCATCTTGGCTGTGGAACATGGACAAAGAAGTTACCGTCTATGCTGGGAAGATCAGCAGAAGTCCTTGGAGGTTGGAGCAGATGCTTTGTTGATGCCTGCTGCTCAATACTTGAAGCACGCTTTTGTATTCCAGATAGTCAAACTTGGGAGATACAGCCGCTGTCACACCTACTCAATGCAACAGATGATGCTGATAGTATTGGTGATAAAGAAATTCTTCTTTTGCCAGGGTGCTGTGGAAGGTTTGATCTCACTCCATGATTTCTCATTATAATATGCTCTTTATCTATATTCCACTTGAATTGTCATTGCCATGCCCCAGATTTTACCGATTACTTGAGAGGTTTGTATATTTTACCAGCACACTCTCCTCTGTTTGATGGTGCTTTTCCCTTTCTATCTTCACTTCTTTAATCAGCTTATTTTCCTAATGGATTATCTCATCTCTTCTCTAATAAATTGCTTTTTTCTGTCAATTATCACCCATACTTAAGGTGTTTTTCAACTCTAACTCTTCTACCAATTTCAACTTATTATTTAATGTATTAAACTTAGTTTCGGTCTACTGGAAACTTTTCCTAGCCTTGAGAAGCCTCCTAGGTCTTATGCAACAGGAGGCTTCTAGGTTCCCAGTGGCTAATGCTTCTTAGCAGCTTTGTCACATTACGAAATCACTATTAGACAGCTGTAAAAGAAAAGTATCTCTACATCAATAAAATATAAACAAGACAGTAATTCTTCTTCCTTATGAGTTGCGGTACAGTATTTCTGAACAAAAGGTACAAACGACACTGATCTAGAATGCTAATCATAATTTCACTACGTTGGTTCTGGAACTCGTACATGGGGTTTTATTTCTTGCGTCCCAATAGTCATGGTGAAAATTTTGCAACTTCAGGGTGTCTTTTTCCTCACATAAGTATGGGTAGAAGACTTGGCTTAACACATAAAAGCATATAGTCCTAGTTGTGGCTCTTGAGTCTTGAGATGCTAATCTGAATTTATCTATGCATTCATATATGTAACAGTCTTCTCACCGTAAGATATATGTATATATATGTATGTATACATATATCAAAGCTAGATTGCTGAGAAACATATGGTCAAGGTTCTTTATTGTTTTGATAGTTATATTAATGAAACTTATTAAAGTTCTTCGTTATTTTGACATCTTTATACTTATGTTGGACCATTAAAATTCCATTAACATGTTATTTATATTTATAAATATGATTTCTGTTGGAAATATTAAAAATCAGTTACTATAACAATTATGTTAAATATTATTCATAGGTTATGGTTTCACAACTAGTTTCTTCTTAATTACAATGACTATTATAGATATGTATACATTAGTTTCATGCTTATAATTGTTGAGGTTATCATATATATAAATGTATACTATGGTTATACCAGCCAAAAAGCAATCTTCCATACGAGGTGTAAGAGAAGGTCTATCATCCACAGTTCAAGAGAATTCCTCAATATCTATGAACTGAAGTTTTTGATTAAATAGTCTCAAAATCGATCAATGTTCTCACCAATGCAAAGATGAGTTGTAAGTTGTTTTTAGAAGCAGCATGAAGTAGTTATGTTTCTGAACATGCCACATTCAAGAACTTGAGCTTTCTATGTTTTCCCAATAACAAAGGTGCCCTCTCTTTCTTAGAACATTGTAAGGAGTCTAAAAACTAGGAGAGCAATGATTTCTTAAATGAATAGACCATAATATTAGGACTCCAATGGCATGGGCTCAAGTAAGCATGGAAGCAGAGTGTGTGTATGGTATAATCTTGGCTTGCTATGGACGCGAAGATAAAGAGGCAGGACTGAAGTTCCTCTTATCTTTGAAGAGAAAATACATCATTCTATAGCAAGGTTACACAACCTTCTTAAATAATATGTAAACTATTTCATAATAAGATATATATATATATATATATACACATATACACTTGTGATTCTATTCAATTGGCGGGAAATAAAAATAGAGTGTATAAACAGAATCATCATAAAATAAATATGTGATTACCACTGCTTTTATTTTATATGTCAAAAATATGCACAACTATGTTTATATGGTATAACTAATTTCTTGAAGAATGTTATGATATAGGTACCTAAAAAAGTCTACAAATTGATCATATTAACTGTATCACATAATGGTACCAAATTAATACACAAGGTCCTGTACCTACCTGGTTAATGAAATAGTGCTCTTGGATTTAAAAAGGCCTAATTGGTGTATAATACTAGATTTAGTACGAAAGGTACTTGTGAATTTTTCCTATCGCAAAATTTCGTTGTCTTCTGTCTTAATGTATCCTACAATATATCAATATCCAGCTTGAAATATTTTTATTTCTACTTGAAATTACCCCTCTAACTCCTATACTCTTCCCCTTGTTTTATCTTAATTCTCTCTTTTGTTTTTGTGAAAAATAACAACTGAGGTCATCAGAAACCATTTTTAAAAACAAAGAATCATGGTAGGGGATTGACTAACTGATTTTAGCTCCGAGTGTCTTTTTAAGAATTATAGAGAATTCTCTTAAATTTCTATAGACACTTGAATTGTTGTGTCCTAAAGCCCGAAATCTAGGTTATGAAAAGCACATTAATTGGTATATTTTCTTGAACATCTGCCTCCACCTAGCAGAAAACAGGTTCAGAAAAGCTCTAGTGGCAATCCTTTAATGAAACTGTTCCTAAGTTGAACAGCAAATGAATGGTTAGAATGTTGAGAATGCTGTCCATTGCCCATAAATTTCATCAGTGGTACTCTCTTTAAAAGACTTTCCATGTTTCTAATGTTCATTGTCCATCTTGAGGGTGAGAAAACAGTTATTCATTGGCTAAGTTTGTTAACAGTTTATGCAAGTATATGATGGTGGCTTCAGGTAAGGCATCAGTTTTCATTCAAAAAGCCTTGGATCAGAAAGTTATCAAGGTACAGTCTTGATTCATTGCATATTGAATGGAAATTCTCTGCAATGCCGTAATTCTTTGTCATCTCTTTTATAGGCTTGGGATCACGCTGTTGGGACAATATGTGTGCAAGAAGCAGGGGGAAAGGTATGGGATTTTTGCCCTACACTTTAGCAAGCGAGATTTTTTTGTGTATGCATGTCACCTTTATCCTTAGGTTGGTTTCTTGGAATTGTTGATCTAATATCAATGAATGTTTTTTTGTAAGTTGTTCAAAAAGTAAAAAGCATTTGTGCATTTTTATGGGGTATTAACTTGCATTGAGATTCAAATTATGTTTGGAACTTGGAGATGAAGAAGCAGAACAAGGCAGAGAGAAGTAATCCTGTGGGTTTCTCCTTTATTTTTATTTATTGATTCAAGTTTCATCAGGTTACTGACCGGAAAGGGAGTCAACTTGACCTTACGGCCGATCAAGTTGAACGAAGGATCATATTTCCTGCAGATGGAGTTCTTGTAACTAACGGGAAGATACACAATCAGATCCTTGATATGATTTCGTCAGCTATTTGATTGTCATTGCATGATGTCTTTTGTTCTCCATTTTGGGTTTTACTTGGCATTGACAAGGCAACTGTTATACAACCTCATATAGACTACATTGCATTTAGCCTTGTCAATAGGATACATTGATTTCCAAAACAATTTGTACAACCCCATTTAGTTTCACCTTGAAATAGTGAAATTGAAATCCTAACTACAATGTTCTAGTCTTGGCCAAAATCTGGTAAGTCCAAATTAATCATCCAATTCTTTTATCAATGTGAAGAAAAATGGATGTCCTAATTCTACTTACTGTCCATAGTAGCATATGCATTTGTCTTGACGATTTCCCTAAAAATTACAACAGAACCTGGAAGACTTTTATAACTTACTTTTGGTTGCAGGATTCATCGATTTTAGAAAAATTAATAATACATATTCAAAAACTTTTGTACGAACTGCTATATACTGCGTGCTTTTTTGTACAAAAGATGTTCAGATCAGGCATAAACATTTAGAAGCTTGACTGTTGCCTGCGTCACCTTTTCTGTCATTCTAAAAACAGAATTTTCCAGGACAAGTGTAATGAAAAATGGAAGTGTTACGATTGTACTCTTGTTTTTTGTACATCACAAATACATAAAGAGGTCTTACTAGATATTTGATACACAAAACAAAACTATTATGTATAAGAGCATGTTTGTCGAAAGACAAATCAAAGAACTAGATGACTGTACTGACACTCAGTATTACAGGAAAAAAGGGAACCAAGACGAAATGGACACCCTGAAGGCGGTTTTGAGATATGATGTTGGTCTAATAAATGCGTCCTATAATACTTAATGTGTTCCAATAAATGTGGAGTCGGGCATGTGACATGTTAATGGAACTTTGTGCCTCCAGCCAATCGCCTTCAGGCACGTTCTAATGCTGTTGTCGTTTATCTCTACCCCTGTATCCAGAGTTCAGATTTTTGTCTGTTATTATGGTGTCTTATTGTGTCCAATAAATTTTAGTTATTTATTTATGTGAGTCTCATGTAGATCCCGCATGGGTCTCATAAAATAAATGACTGAGATTTTATAAGACAGAATAAGACAGAGTGATATTAGACAGAAGATCTTTTCCCTTGTATCCATATCCATTGAAAAAAATTCGCCTTACGTGTCCTTATACTGGACAATGGACACATATCGCGATACAGAAAACAGGTCCCGATGTCTTATGAAACTTCTTTATAAATCCTCACTAAACAACCTTGTACTTAGGTCCTAATTTTCAGGTAAATGGATTCAAAATTTGGACCAAGTACTACGGAAATGATTTTAGAATGCGACAACAAAGTTATGATTTATCTAGCTAGCTTAATAGAGTAACAGTAGTATCCCCTCTATTGCATGGTTTGGATCTCGTATCTAAAAATAAAACTATGTTTAGATTTTTTTATAGTTACCCACCAAGTTCCCCTACAAATATGATAGTCAACGTTAACACGTAGCTACCTAAAGAGGTAGCCTATGCACAAAGCAAAAGTTATGATTTGGACAGATAAGTTGCCATATCAAGCACAAAGATGTAAGCAATTGTATAGTTTAAGCACAAACCAGGTTTATTGGACTGTAAATCTGATTATTAGACTTCCTTGATTAGCTAAATTGGATATGGGTGTCCCCAGGACAGGAGCATGGAGACATTTGGCTATGATTATGGTTTCATTAGTTGCATTAAATATGCTAGTGTTAGAAAGGTTTGCAAGCAAGCTAAGCAGGATTTGGGTTTGATTAAAATGTATGCGATTTATTAATCTACAAGTATTTGACCAGATAGTTTCATTACAAGTAGTATTCACATGCAATTTATATATAGTTTTTAAGATGATACATGCAAAAGTATTTTCTCAACGCAGCAGACATTGGACGTCAGATTAAGCGATGTGGCAGCTTGCCGATGAACTAATGATTTTGAACAAAGTTCGATTCTTTTGCAAATTGCATGCTCACATGTAATCTGTAGAGCCTAAATTTTATGTTCATTTGGAACAACCCGACAAAAAATAATAAGAAGAAGAAAGAAGAACATGCACGTAAATCACACTGTAACAAAATTGACCTTTGGCTAATAAAATATTGTAGCTAAAGGTACTAAAATCATTGCTAATAGAGAATGGTGATGATTTCGTCTCGGCACCAAAAAATTCGCAAAATACCTGTAGCTAAAAACTATAGGCGACATCTTGTGCTAATCGTCTAAAAGGTTTTTGGTAATGCTTTGCTTTTGTAGGGAATAACTTTCTACCATTGGAGAAATGGTCACCAAAGAGTTTGGCTATGCTTGTTTTTTGTAGCTAAATTTTTTTTTTCTAATTGCCAAAAACTTTTAGCTATAT
>JANKYF010000002.1:60208762-60225580 GCA_029829435.1 Erythroxylum hondense | reverse complement strand
GAAACCCAAATTTTAACTATATTTTAACTATATTTTAATTTTAAATAAATTTATATTTTAAAGTACGCATTGGACAGAGAATCCAAAATCCAATTGAGACAAATCAAGCTAAAAAATCCAATGGTTTGAAAAGCAATAAGGAATCCTATCTCGGTCCCTTAGTAATTAGAATTTTTAGGCGTCAGATATAAAAGTAATTCGGCATATAATTTGTGGATGAGCAAAAAGAAAAATGTTTTCTTCTTCAACTTTGACGCTCCGGCAACCAGCAACCTCTTTCACTTGCAGCGCTCAAGCCAAGCCCGAACCTTCAAATTCAGATAATACCCTTTCCCTGCCCACAACCCAACCACACTCCGACTCTCAGCCTCGGAAACCTAAGGGCAGCGTTCAGCTGAACCGCTGGTTCAGGGCTCGCGCAATACGATCTGGCCGCAAGTTGGACCGCCCAGGCCACGGGTCCAACCTTAGCCCTCAAATTCAAGGGCTCAGAGATTTAGAAACCCAAACCAAAGACTCTGACCCGGTTACCGGAGATGATGAACCCGAGGTCATGGGCGGTAAGTCCATATACATGGTTTCAGACGGCACCGGCTGGACTGCCGAGCACTCCGTTAACGCCGCATTGGGTCAGTTCGAACATTGTTTGGTCGACCGAGGTTGTCCTGTCAACACCCATCTGTTCTCTGGAGTAAGTGTAGATGAAGCATCCTCAGTTCAATTTTTGTGCTGTGACAAAGAAAAGGAGACGATAATTTCTTTATTGTTAATGAAAAGAAACGATATTTTCTTTGTTGGGTAGGGAAAGAAATATCTGTTTTTTTGGTAGAGAAAGAAACGTACTTTTTTCCTATTTTACACTATGCATGAGAAGATGTGGCGAGTTCTAATTTTGTTCCTAATCATGCCTTAAATCATTAGATTGATGATGTTGAGAGGTTAATGGAGATCATAAAGCAAGCAGCGAAAGAAGGTGCGATTCTAGTCTATACTTTAGCTGATCCTTCCATGGCTGAATCTGCCAAGCAAGCTTGTAAGCTGTGGGGCATTCCATCTACTGATATATTGGGTCCAATAACAGAAGCAATTGCTTCTCATCTTGGTGTCTCACCTTCTGGTCTTCCACGTGGAGCTCCTGGCAGGTATTTTCCACTCTCTGATGAGTACTTTCGACGGATTGAGGCCATTGAGTTTACTATCAAGCAAGATGATGGGGCTTTGCCACAAAACTTGAATAAAGCTGACATTGTCCTCGCTGGTGTTTCTCGTACTGGAAAAACACCACTGTCAATATATCTAGCACAGAAAGGATACAAAGTGGCCAATGTACCTATTGTGATGGGCGTGGATTTGCCAAAGAGCCTCTTTGAGGTAGATCCAGAGAAGGTTTTTGGTTTAACCATTAATCCACTGGTTTTACAAACAATCAGGAAAGCAAGAGCTAAAAGTCTTGGATTTAGTGAAGAAGTAAGGAGCAATTATTCAGAGATGGATTATGTGAGACAAGAACTGGAATTTGCTGGCAGAACTTTTGCTCAAAATCCAGTTTGGCCTGTAATTGGTAACATGAACGATTTCTGCCTGTCTATAATATCACCATCGGTTGCCAACTCTCGCTAAAATTTTTTGCATGGTGAAAAATGAATGGCAAACCGATGGTATCAACGGTTCTCACAGGTCAACTTACTAAGTTTGGTCCTCTTTCTTTTGTTTCCCATCGCAGAAGTGACAGGAAAAGCAATTGAGGAGACTGCGGCCGTAATATTGAGGCTTTATCATGACCGAAAGCACAGATGTTCAATGCCGCGAATCTCAAAGCTTTACTAGAAATGTGTAGCCCTACTCTCTGCTCTGCTGGGGAATGAGATTTTAACACGGTACGGTACCTCTTGTATCTATCACCTGCAAGGAATGTACTTTCTCGCAATCAAGAAAAAAATTCGATTTTTATTACCTCATGGCTAAAACCTCCTAGTCAACCAGATCATATATTGGTAGAATGCAGCCACGATCTGCTTCAGTGGGAGTGGGACTGGAATTATTCTATTGTGTCAAAAATTGAAGTCCCTTTTTATTCTGAAGTTCTGTGCATAGGTTTACTGGGTTGATTTGATGAATCATACAAGGAACTAGCGAGCCCATACTAATAGTAGCCACAAGGATGACGTAATGCATTGTAATCAATTGAACCGATGCATCAAATGTTGATTGGGAAAGAATGTATATGCTTTTCCTTTTGTGTTTCTCATTTTACTTTGGTTGCTCCTACGTCATAGAGATGCAGTGTTCTGATTACTAGTGACTGCATAGCTTGTTCCTTATGATGCATCCGCTAAGTTGGTAATAATGAACAGTTCATACTGACTTGACGTGCAATGTGATTTTCCATCTACTTTAACACGCTAGATATAAATCCATTAACAGCTGCGTTGAGCACTGCAGCTATGGTAAATAATTAACATTGATGTCTTAAGGCATTATGTTTTGCAGTCCATTTATTTGGTAGTCAAAATATATTTCACGTTGGGAATGGTCGCACTGGGCTGACTAGGTGCGAGTTGTCAGCAGGTGGCATGCACAATGCATAATGTCCATTACCTTCCTATTAGCTACTTCTAGAGTAACCTCGTTAAAAAAAAAAGAGACAAGATCTTCTATCTAATTTTATGGTATCTTATTGTATCCAGTAAATCTTAGCTATTTATTTCTATGGGATTCATATTTATTTATGCGAGACTTACACGAAAGTTACATAAATAAATAGTTGAGATTTACTGGACATAATAAGACACTATAAAATTGAACAGAAGATGTAGACTCAAGAAAAAAAGGCCTAATTGTGCATGGTTGCTTTTTAACGTGAGGGTTGCGAAACTGCCTCTCTCTCTTGCAGAACATGACCTTCGTGACGACAATAAATGCTTCTACTTTACCTGGGGATACTAAAATCGGAGGGTACGAGAACAAACAAAGGATGTAGGAAAGAGAGATCAAAAGCATCTAATACTTACAGTCGAGCGCTATGGGAACAGTCCAATCAATTTTATACACATATAAGGGTATGAGAACTAAAAAAGGATGTAGGGAAGAGAGCTCAAAAGCATCTAATACTTACAGTCGAGCGCTATGGGAACAGTCCAATCAATTTTATATACATATAAAAGGTGGGAGGAGCCCATCTTTTCATGACGGAATGCGCCCCTGTCTTCATCTTAGAATTTTAGTAACCTTCTGTAAAAGGGTAATGCTTCACTGTATCAAAGCTTGGTAAGTTGTCTATGTTATTGTCTCTGATCATTTCTCTGTGCATAAACCACGAAACTTTCATCAAAATAAGCCTATGTATCTTGCAATATATAGAATTTGCCGTCCTCTGTTGTCTATTTTGTCCCACAAGCAGCACCATAGTACGAGTGGTCGCTGTTTTCTCTCGGGGTAAGCCAACGTAGATTGTCATTGCCATCAATCAAGAACATCTTCACCTTGAGCTATCTTGCCAACTGAGAGCGTGAAGTATATGAGCAGCATTGTCCCTAAGCTTGATCTGTCACAAGAAAGAGAGCAGATAAAAAGAGTAGGTAAGTGCACATGTGATCATACTGGCATTATTAACAATTAATCCAAATGATGATCTTCACCACGGCTTTATCTAAGTCCAAAACCAAATGATCAGGTGGATAATTAACATGGAAGGGATGGAGATTTTGCAGGCTTAAAAAGTTGTATACTGACAAGGTGGCAAAGAATAAAAGAACCCTTTTGGGATCAAGGACCCATGATGGTGGAGGACGCTTGAAGCTGTTCCTCCATGATGGGCATCTGCCCTCTGTTGTGTCATTCGTGTTGCTGGTTGTGATGGTGATCTGATGATGAGTTTGTGAGTTGCTGGTATAATCCATGGTCCCTCCTGCGGCCCTTTCAGGCGTGCTGGCCCCGGCTAACGTAGCTGCAAATTGATAATACCAAGTCGGAATTAAATGCTTTAGTGCAGTAGCATCTCGCTACTACCTATTTTCAACAAAAGGGGTACCAACAAAATGGATCGTACTCTGAAATATTTACTTAAAAACTAATCTAACTATGTCGACCCGAGCAAGAAATTTAGTTGCCCTATTCACAATGATTTCATTCCATAGTTTGGTAAGCTTTCACTTTCGGACTTCCAAGCGTTTTGGTCCCATCATGGCACTGACTGCTGAAGGTTGAGTTTACCCCGTATTACAATTTAACTGCCTTTCGCACAACACAGCATTATAATCAACTCCACTGAAGAAGTCAAGTTATAATTAATCTTGTTGATGGTGCTGACAATAATAGGTAGTAGCAGTTACGATAGATTAGAAGTGTCACCAAACGATTGGGAAGTTCCATTTTACAATTTGAGTGGAAATAGATGTTTGGTATTCGAAAGTTGTTTTCTAGTCCATCCGGTGCCAGGCACCAAGTGAAACCAATCTTAAATTATTCATACTTACTTTGTTGTTTTACTGCTGTATTACCCCAACCATCAAGCATCTCTCTGTCACACATGGGCGTGAAGTGGAGAACTCAGAACAATAACGAGTCTTAAAGTTAGACTTAAAGTTTTTAATACAATTGAATGTAAATAAATGTAATATTAAAAAATTATTGTGTGCGAGAGATGAAAGAATTCTTGATGTAATATAGTGAAATGTTATTTAAAAGAAGAATTTATAACGTAATATAATGAAATGACATTTTATTTTAAAATTTTCAAATCAGAGGTGATTTATTTTTACTAGATATAATATGAAATATTTTACTTCCATCTTATTTCATTATATTCTATTATAAATTTTCCCCTCAAAAGATGAAATAATATTACATTCTATTTGATTCCATTAGTAATCATCTAACTAACCATTGATCTATTATCTCCAGAATCTACTGTCTTGAAATGTCAACTATTCTTTTCTTTTTTTCACCAAATAATTAATTCATCATATTGAAAAGAATATAAATGTCCATGTAATCGGTAAATGCCAATAAACTAAAGTTGAAACAAATACAGTAATGGAATGCCGGGAAATTGTGGATTTTTATGATAAACACAAAAGTGAACATCGAAAGGGTTTGAGAAGAAAATTTATTACCTCTCGGTGAAGAATTATCAACAATGGCTTCTTTATCATTGGATGATATAATGCGATTCATTTTCTTCTCCACGACTCGTTGTGGTCCTTTTTTTGAAAGGCTTCTCTGCAACTGTTTCATTCATTACAAACAAAAAAGAAGCACAATTAGCAAACAAGCACTTGTTAAACAAAGCAAAGATACTAATTTATCTACTCTTCCTCTGACACTTGAGTTTCTTCGGTTTAAAAACGGATTGAGAGTGGAGAACATTAAAATGTTAAGTTTATCCGTTGTGCCATATATTTATGACTTGTAAGAGTCTAGAATAGAGATTCAAAAGACTTACAATAATCCTTGAATTTGCATTGACGTCCTTGTTGCTGCAATCGGAGAAGCTTTCCATGTCAATAAGAAAGCTGTCAGATTTCTCCGCCGTGTGCAGCAATCCATTTGCATAATCCAAAACGGGGAACTTTGGAGTTCCCAGACGCTTTTCTAATCGACCATCCTCAAAAGGAGAGGCCTGATCCAATATAAAGAGCAAAAAAGTAAGGAAAAAGAGAGAAGTTGATAACTCAATAAATGGAACAGAGGAAGAGCGACAGAAAGAAGCGAACTGTCTGTTACAGAAAAGACGATGTAACTAATCCAGCAATTAATAAAACAACCACATAGTAATAATTAACTGGACAGAAGAAACAAACCCAGAACTCAATGTGCCGTCTCACACAAAAAAAATCTCATCCTTGACGAGAAAACAAGATTTGTTAAACAAAACCCACAAAGCAGAAAACGGATTCTCATTTACCAAATTCGTTTTATCCGCAATTTCCATAGAAAACGGAGGGAGGAACTAGACTCTGAAGCGTCACCAAATTGCGTATCCGATAAGGCAATGACTATCCACCGTCTGACTGGAACAAAATGAGGAGCCCTTGTAAGTCAAAGCCTTAGTAGCCCATTGCAACAGAGTGAAAAAGGAAAATATCAACCCCTCAAAACGAACAGACTTGGTCGTTCTTATTCATCAGTCTATATGGAAAAAAGAAAACGGAGAAAAGAAAAGCACAAACCTTTGAACAGAATCGAGATAGGCTAGAGTTGGTTTTGAATCTTCACTAACAAGGCAGAAAAGTATAGGGGTAGTGGCTTTTGGGTGACATGATACGTTGAAGACGAACGAACTGACTCTAACTACTATTCGTTGTCTTGCAGATAAAGGCTAGACCTTTCATTTTCCTCTTTACCTCTGGGAGCTCAGAGAATCAGATGAACAGACTACAGAGTCAACGTGCGTAGCACAGAAAAACAAAGAACAAAGGAATTGTCAAAGCAAGCAAGCCTCTCCCTGGTATCATTTATTTTTGTAATCATCCGTGAAAACTTTAGGAGGGTAAAATTCGCATCACACGTCAGTATGTAAATAGATAAGATTTTATTCTCGTGACTTCAAAGGAATCGTCTTCCTTCATCATTTTTAGTTTGTATTAAACTTAGGTCAACTTTATTGATGCGACGATAATTAATTATAATTTGTATAAATAAAACGAAGAATATAGTTGTTTTGCTTTTCATTTATATTTGAATAAAGTATTTGACCTTTGAGTAATCTCTTGAAAATTTCAACTTGATATGTATAAAAATTATTAAAACAACATAAGTAAAGTCTCAATATGCAAAACTCCAAACTGGTCAATAAATTTGAATGTCTGTTAAAAGTTATATTCAAATCAACAATCTATAATAAAGATGTTAGAAGAGAAAAACGAAATGAGAATTAGATGAAGCAAGCTCCGTCTCTTCTTTACCCAAATATGGAAAATCTGAAATTGGTGTGCTCTTTGTCAATTTAGAATGAAAATCTTGATTTTCTATTTCTCTCTAGGTTCTAAATATGTTTTTTAGCTCAAGGAGGTAAGTTCTCACGACAATCCCTTTGGTCCTAGGGATTTGTGCCCTTACATAGTCACAAAAACCTAAAAATAAGTGAAACCGTGTGTCTCTTAAGGTTAGGGATCCTACGATTGTGAGAATTAGCATAAATATCACAATCGATCTTGTTCTCTCCTCTTCTCCTCTCTTCGTCCTATCTCAATCACAAAGGGGCCACTCTCGATTCGTACATCAAAATGATCAATTCTTATCTTAAATAACGTCAAACATAAAAGAAGAATTATAAAGATCGATCTAAACAAAAACTTATAAAATAAGTCCTAAAACACAACAATAAGAACCTATTATGCAAGAAACACAAGCCAAATACTTAGAAGAATACACACTAATGCACAACTATCACAATACACACATACTTCACAATCACTAATTTGTTCAATCATATGAATATACAATCATTCACATGCATATGTGTCATGTTCAATGAATGCTCAATTGAACTTTCCGGGCATGTATTCTTAATCACAAATCTTGGCCGTTCAATTATTATAACTTGTATACTACCACTTTGCATTCAGGTTTATACCTTGAGTAAGCTTGATTACTTTAAGTTCATCAATCATATATTCATCAACCTTTTCTAGCAATATACATTCACACAAATTCCCAATTCTCATTCATTTATACCTAATGCATCTTACTCATATCATTTGGATTATATTTGCATTCATAAGAACACCTTGATTACTTTAACAACTCAAAAATTTCAGATTTAAATACATTGATATCAAGACAATCCATTCCTTAAGTAATGACATCAATTAACAACCTAAACTTATCAAGCCCTTAACTAATTAATCAAGCAACAATCTTGGTTTATTTCAAGCATTAATCAAGTTCAAATACACCTTAACTAATTAATCAAGCAACAATCTTGGTTTATTTCAAGCATTAATCAAGTTCAAATACACCAATGTAGAGTGACTTATCCTCATTTGGTATAACAAATTCACAAAACTGAAGTTATCATTTCAAAGCTTTGGTCACGATCGTGAGGGACCTTTCCACAATCGTAGGATAAGTGCCCCAATAGTGCACTATCCACTTTCCCTTAATTTTTTTAGATTCAAACACCTTCATACCAAATTCAAATCAGCTTCATAGCAGTTCATTAATTATACCTCAAGTATACCTTAATTACACTTGAATTCATTATCAATTTCGTCTCCAATTCTAACTTAAAATCATTCATTTAACAACTCATAAACTATTGTTTTTCATACAGAACAGAAACTATCATTCGTGCATCATTTTACTCCAATATCAAAATCAATCCATCTCCAATTCAGTTATCATTAAGATCTATTAACATATATCACAAGAGATTAGTCTTTCACTTACTTGATCAGCTCAGTTGCCTCCTCAATTATCAATTCTACTTTTCCTTACAAGATCATCCAAGTATAAAGTGGGAGTATAATAGGTTTTTAGAAAAGATTAAAAGATAGCAGCAATTACAACAATAATCTAGTTATATAACTATCTTTATGAACGGTAAAATCATGAATTTTGGTGTGGTAATTGAACACAAACATAGGCAAAACATAGAGATGTGAGGATGTGGGTGTTTCAATGGTGATAGGAAAGAAGAAGAAAGCATGTAGTAGAAAGTTTAGGAAAGATAAGTGACTCTGCATTTGCTTGAGACTTTTGGTGTAAGTTATCTTTGTTTTAAAAGGACATATGTCATCTAAGGTGTAAGCCACATGTCCTCTTATGTGGCTACCAAATGTCACCATATCCTAGGCCATTTGTCACTTAGTCACTACTTCCATTAGTCATTTAATTTTCTATGCCAAATGTCACGCATTTTTTAGGCTAGTCATCCTAATTTTTCATATGTTAACTTGTCTTACCACTTGACATTTTTCCTAGACTAAATGTACATTTTAATTCACCAATCTCCCAGTTGTAATAATTAACTCCAAATTACTAATTATAATTCATCAAACTAAAATTCAAGACATAAATAATACACAATCATATGATAATCATTTTAAACCTTTCATACCCCAGAACATGTTAATTGAGTGCATACACTATCTTTTCAATGATTTCTAAATCAACATTCATATGTATATATGCTTATACATGTGAATGAAATGCACCTAATAAATTCTAAAATGATATGACTCGAAAGTCTAACACTCTAACCCTCAGTAAGTTTTGGAAACTGGTTATTACAACTTGGCCACTCGTTTGCGGATGATAAGGGGATGCCACTCTATGATGAACATTATATCTCCTCAAAAGAGTCTCAAAAGGTTTGTTGCAAAAGTGACTCCGTCCATCACTTATGATAACTTTAGGCACTCCAAATCTAGTAAAGATCTTCTTGATGAATCGTTGCACCGCCTTGCCATCATTTGTAAGAGTAGCTATTGGCTCTACCCACATAGATACATCATCAACTCCAACCAATACATAAGAGTGACCTAGGGAAGATGGGAATGATCCCATGAAATCCAAACCCTACATATCAAATATCTCCACCTCTATGATTTTTAAAAGTGTCATATCATCTCTCTTCGAAATATTGCCCACTCTTTGGCACCTGCTAAAATGCATTACAAAATCTCGAGCACTTTGAACAAGTTTCGCCAATATAATCCACACTCCAAATTGCTAGCAAGCATCTATAGTGTCTTGCATAAATTAAACTATGATACCGACTCAAAACATCAGGTATTTCATCTTTAGGGACACACCTGCGAATTAATCTGTTAATGCATATTTTATATAACACAAGTTCATCTCAAATATAGCGAGAAAACTAAAATAAGAAATGCTTCCTTTGTTGATATGACAGATTAGGGGGAAGAATACCACTTGAGAGATAATTGGCAATATCTGCAAACCAAGGAAGAAAAGGATTTTCTACTATCATTAAGGGCTCGTTAGGAAAACGCTCTTCAATATCCTTTTCCTCTTCATTTTGTACCTCTTTAAGTCTCGATAGGTGGTCTGTTATAACATTTTCTACTCCTTTCTTATCCTTAATCTCAATGTTGAATTCTTGGAGCAAAAGAACCTCTTGGATGAGCCCAGCTTTGGCATCCTTTTTTGCAAAGAGATAATGCAATGCTGCATGATCTGTAAAAAATAATAACTTATGAGCCCAAAAGACAAGAACAAAAATTTTCACATGTAAATACCACTGCAAGTAAGTCCTTCTTAGTAGTGGTGCAGTTTAATTGTTCTCCCGTCAAGGTTTTACTAACGTAGTAAATTGCATGTAGCCTCTTTTCCTTTTGCTGTCTAAGTACACAACCAATGGAAAGGTCGCTTGCATCACTTATAATCATAAAGGGAAGTGACCAATCCAGTGAAATCAAAATAGTTGCTATTGTAAATGTCTTCTTTAACCTATTAAAAACATCTAAACAATCATTGTCAAACACAAAAGACACATCTTTAACTAACAAGTGAGTCAAAGGTCTAGCAATAAGAGAAAAGTCCTTGATAAACTATCTGTATGACCCAAAGGACTGCTCAAATTCCCTTAATGCTGGTAGGAGGTGGGAGCTTTTTAATCACTTCAGTCTTAGCTTGATCTGCCTCAATCTCCCTACATGAGATCTTATAGCCTAAACAAACTCCCTCTTGGACTATGAAATGACACTTCTCCTAATTCAAAACTAAATGAGACTCCTCGCATCTTTGTATCACTCTGTCCAAATTAAACAAGCAGTCATGTCATCTATAAATACCTCCATGAAGTCTTCATTCATATCCGTAAAGATGACCATCCTGTACCTTTGAAATATGGTTGGTGCATTGCATAGACCAAAAGGCATCCTCTTATAAGAAAAAGTCCCATAAGGACAAGTGAGAGTAGTCTTCTCTTGGTCCCGTGGGTATATGAACACTTGATTGTACCTTGAATATTCATCAAGAAAATAATCAAAAGCATGGCCAACCACCTTTTCAATCATTTGGTCCACAAAAGGTAATAGGAAATGGTCTTTCTTGGTGGCCAAATTGAGCTTCCTATAGTCAATGCACACTCTCCAACCTGTGACAGTCCTAATGGAAATCTTTTCACCTTTTTCATTCTCTTTCACTGTTATGCCTCCCTTCTTAGGCACACATTGAACTAGACTCGCCCATTCGCTATCTGAAATTGGGTATATAATACTTGCATCTAAAAGCTTCACCATTTCCTTCTTCACAACCTCTTGTATGTTTGGATTTAACCTTGTTTGTCTCTCTCTCACTGTCTTGCATCCTTCTTCACTATGCACCACCACATTGGTGCTAATCCCCTTAATATCATAAATTTGCCACCTTATGGCTCTCATCCTCTTCTTAATGGTCTCTACCACTTTCTCTTCTTGCTCAAAATCCAATTGGTTGGAAATGATGATGGGTAGGGTGTGGTCTTTACCTAGAAATGTGTATTTCATATGGGAAGGTAAGGGTTTTAGTTCTATAGTGGGTGGCTTTACAATTGAGGGTGGTGTGTGTGCATCCGTTCTCTAACTTCTCTTTCTCACCCTCTTCACACAATTCCTCTTAACTCACACTCTCATCCCTATGCACTTCAATAACTTCCTTAATGTCCTCTTCAACTTCCTTCCACATAATCATCCACAACATCAATCTTCATACATGCACTTCCCTCCGTTGACTTCTTTAAAGATATAGTCATATTGAATTCAACCTGCTCATCACCAATTCTCAAAACTAGTTTTCCTTCATGCACATCACCTAATGCCCTGCTAATATTCATAAAGGGCCTACCTAAAATCAATGAACAATTCCTATCTTCTTTAAAATCTAACACAACAAAATCAACATGAATTATGAATTTATCCACTTTTACCATAACATCTTCTACTACCTCAAATGACTTCTTGATGGATTGATCCGCAAGTTGGGTAAGCATGGACGTTGACTTGACCTCTCCTAGCCCCAATTTCCTAAAAATAGACAAAGGAATCAAGTTAATACTTGCACCTAAATCACATAAGCATTTAGAAAATTGAAAATTACTAATAACATATGGAATGGTAAAACTCCCTGGATCTTGTAGTTTTGAAGGAACTGTACTAGTGTTGATTGAACTACAATTCTCCGTTAAGATCACTGTCTGATTGTCCTCCCAAGTGTGTTTGTGCGTTAATATATCCTTACGAAACTTCATATACTTGGGCATACACTCCAATGCCTCTACCAAAGATAAATTAATCTTAAGCTTCTTCAACTTCTCCAAGAATTTGGAGAATTAAGTGTCTACTTGATGTTGTCTCACCATCTGCGAATATGGAATTTTAGGCTTGTAGGGTGAAGGTGGCACATATAGTTCTTTCTCTTCTACCTTCTCTTCTTTTATCTCTTTACCTTTACCTTTCTCCTTTTGTTGGCTATTCTTTTGCACACTTGGCTCCTCCAATTTCTTGCCACTCCTAAATATGATTGCCTTGGGTTGTTCCTTTGGATTGGCCTCGATGTTGCTTGGTAAGCTTCTTACATTCCTTGAAGACAAAGCATTAGCAAGTTGACCTACTTCTACCTCCAAGTTGTGGATGGATGAAATGTGGTTCTTCGCAATTTCGTCAAACTTTGCCTCGATTCTCTTTTGACTCTCTTCTTGTCTTCTTTGATCATCCTCTTGACTTAAGAATTTTGAAGCCAATATGTCTATTAACTAGTCCATTTTGCTTTCCAAAGACCCAATTCGGTCTTCCTTAAATTTGATAGGTTCTTGTTCTCTCACTTGGCCACTTGTAATGTTAGTATTTCATGAAAATTTTGGGTAGTTTTTTCACCCAGGATTGTAAGTGTTAAAGTATAGATTGTTACCTCTTTACGGCTGGCCTAAGTAATTTACTTGTTCTATACCACTAGCTCTCAACAAGAAGCGTTCAGCTATGCTATGGTTGTCCTGCCCATTTAACTCACATTGTAATTAGATGGCCTTGATGGTAGATGAAGAAGCTCCTTGCATATTGCTCAACTACTTGGTGAGGGTGGTAATATGTGCTTGTAAGACTATCATTGAGTCAATTGGAATCATCCCTTTTTGCTCCTCGGACCCTTGTCAACTTCTTTCATTTGATCACATGCAGCTATTGCTCGCCAACTCTTCTTAAAGGTCATGAGCTACATCAATATTTTTCCTCATCAAAGACCCTCCTGTAGCTACATAAATGGTCCCCTTTGTGCTCTGATTCACACCATTGTAGAATGTCTACAAAAGGAACTCCCTCGGAAGGTTGAAGTAGGGGTAGCTTCTCTATAATTCCTTAAATCTCTCCCAGGCTTCATACAACGACTCACCATCACTTTGTTGAAAGTTTGTGATATCTTTAATGATTCTTGTTGTGTTAGTCAATGGGAAATACTTAGCTAGGAAAGATTGGGCTAGCTACTCCTAAGTAGTGATTTGGCCTAAATTGAGTGAGTTATACTATGCCTTTTCCCAATCCCTCAAGATAAAAGAAAATAGTCTTAACCTCACAACATCATCAGACATCTAATTAAACCTAAAGGTATCATAGATCTCCAAAAAGTTAGCAAGATAGGCATTAGGATCATCGTTTGACAACCTATAAAACTACATACTACTCTAAAGTATATTGAGGAGTATTGGCTTGATCTCAAGGTTATTGGCTTGAACTGTAGGCCTTGCAACTCCTTGAGGACTGAAACCTAGCCTCATCAAGTCCATCAATGTCCTCTCAACTCCTTCTTACTCTCCTTCTTCTACCATATTCCTTTGTATTTTGTCTTGACGTCTACCTCTGCTTAACTCTCTTTTGTGCTTTGTAATGTCTGAAAACTCTTCTTTGCTAACCTTGTTAGACTTTCTCGTGCTCCTTATTTTCATGCACCTGCAAATACACAAGGAAAAGTATCAGACACTCTTAGATCAAAGTCATCTAAGCTAAAGAAGATGCTAAAAAAACCTTGGTAACGACTCCAAAAACTTATTGATTGCAAAAACAAACTACTTGTTTTACGCTAAAAATCACAAATATATGGGTCGTTACTTGTAGTGCTTAGGCACTATTTAATTCAGGTTGTGCTTTGTTTAAGACTCAGATAAGATAATAAAAAGGAATAAAAACTACACAAGTGAACATGGAAAGTAAATACAAGAAATTGATTAAAGAATTGTAAAGTAAAAATTTCAACAAAATAAAATTAAACTGAGCAATTACATAGGTCATGATGGAAATTTGTCAAGAGAGTTAATCAAGTTATTAGAGAGGCAATTTTATCATTAATGTTCATCTAGCCATTTATGTGTTTATAGGGCAGTTCTAGATAGTCGTAGGTTTGATTACTCTCTGTTGAGTTATAACCATTAAAACCTAAATTATAAACCCTAATCAAATTATGGAACTTGCAATCTCTCAATTCACAAATTACACATAATTTTAATTAGTTCTAAAGCTCTATAGTAAACAACTGGGTCTTGCACAAGATCTCTCTCCATGAAATTACCGACTAGATTGATTAAGTAGTCAATTAGATCGCCTAAGTCTCATTAATCTATTCTAATCATTTTTATTTAGCTCACCCTCTCGGTTTGTTACTGAAACATACAAATACATTAATCAATCACAACATCCAAACCAATAAACCCAAAATAACTCAATCAACATTATTGGTGCCTCTTATTTTTATCCAAGGTAGAAATCCGTTCTTTAATTTTAAGCTATAGAGTAAATGATAATTTTAAGATAAGAAGCTTGTTCCATACAAGAGAATACTAATTCATAGTCATTACCTAATTTTTTATCACTTCTATATAAGATTTGTTTATAAATAAGCCAGAGGGATGCTTAATACAAATTACTTTATCCTGCGTCCCTTCTTGGTTTAATTATCTACAAGTTGGATCCTCCTATATAGTGCTCATAAAGCCATTCCACCCAAAAGGTATTCCTTGTAATTTAGTATTTTTTAGAGCCTCTCGATCAAAATAACCTTGTTTATCAACTTTATAGATTTCTCAATCAACATAACCTTGTTTATCAGCTTTATAGATTTAACTCCTAAACCTTCTTCCACATAAAAATTTCATTCTAGCTTAACTTTGCAGAAGACTTAAAGTATTCATTGCTAATCTAAAGAAAATTGCTGAGAAGTTTCTCAATTTCCTTAAAAAGGTTCATAGGAAATGTAATGTTAAAGGACCAATAAATGGATAAGTTACTAAGCATTGAATAAATTAGTTTTAACCTATTAGAAAAGGATAAACACTTAGATGTCCAAGCCCTAATTCTTTTCCTAATCATATCCAATAACTTATGACAATTCAAATTAGAAAGCTTCCTTGAGGATAGAAGAATACTTAGGTAGGTAAATTGTTTGATCCCGTTACCGGAACCCAACTCTCTTGCAAAAAAAACATGAAACTTAACTTGAGCGTGCACATCATCTTGAAGAGTTATTGCATTAAACCCTCATAGCCATCAATTTTTTTTCATTGGACCCTTGGTAGACATTATCAATTCATCTTTATTCTCATACCATTCCATAATTTTACTTACAAATCGTTCCATGGTGTCCCACACAACATAGTCACCCTACTAGAACTCACTTTTCACTGCTTGCGGACCAAAAATTGAACACTTCAAATCATAATTTCAATTTGACTTCTTCATATAAATCATAGCTCTATATCTCTTATTTATTTTGAAGCAAGAATCACCTCAATCAGAGTTCTACAACTCGAAATATCATCAAAAAACCATAATGTGCTCAGATCCTAATCAAGCCCTCTTATCCGACCTCTCACTTGTTTTTATTCAACCTTTCTCAAATAAACTCTAAATGATACAAATTTTCATGGAGAGATACCTACATGTCTTAGGAATCCATTGTTTCAAGAATCGTTTCAATTGGAGGTCGGATGAGGGAGTTATGATTAAAAGAGTATACCATGTTCATTTCCCAAAATCAATTTGAACATACTTTGGAGCAATTGCCATAACTTTTGCTACAATTATCCAAATGCCTTCATTCTTATGCCATTGGAAAGATAACATCGAGCTCTACAACTCGTATTATAGGCCTCAAAACGAGATTCGACCTCAAAACTGGTAACAAATGCAAATTACTAAAGTTGACCCGTGGCATGTCCGTTTAACAGACACATACGGGGCAATGTGTTCCAAACCTTCTTTCAAGCATTTCCAATGCTTCAAACTTCATCCTAACACCATATATACCTATCCATTTTATAGTTTTCATTTCTTATCATGCAAAATCACTTCCTAATAACTCAACCATCAATCTTATGTCATCAATTTCTCAAATCTTCTTTCTATTGCTTCAATCAAGACTACACATTCATATCAATTCTCAATCCTTCTTTACCATAACATTTCAATTCCAAGCAAAGGCAACTCATATTAAAAAATTCATCAATTCATCAACTTCAATTTGGGCAAAAACATCTCATGATTATCATCTTAGCATTCCTATATTTCTTGTCCATATTGCCTCACTTATATATATATATATATATCAATTCATATACATAGCTCATTAACTCACATGGATCACTTCTTCAATTGTATTCAATTCCAATTTAAACTCATCCTTACTCTACCTTATTCCATACCCAATTTCGCATTCAACTTTGACAATCCTCCATGCACAATTTCACATTTTATTATCCAAAACCATCACAATTCCTGTTGTCCTTTTTCATAACATGTCATTGATGTGTACACACACACACACACACACACACACACACACACACACATATATCTATATATATATATATATATTTGCATATGTATATAC
>JANKYF010000002.1:60109850-60123884 GCA_029829435.1 Erythroxylum hondense | reverse complement strand
GTGCTAATTGCCGATGGCTATAATTATATTAGCCACTGAGCTGTGTAGCTCAACCCATTATTTTCCCTCCTCAGGTGCAACTCAAGACCTCGGGTGATCCTTGCCAGGCATCGAAGAACTCCGCAGTAGTTAAAGACTATCTTTTTGATTAAGTTAGTATTCGTAGTTGGCCCGCTGAGCATGACAGCATGGAGCATATTGCATATGTTTTGAGATTTTGACTTATTATTATGAATCATGACTGAGTATATTGTTAATTCTCATTTTGAATTGTTATGGCATCTAGCCCCGGGATTTTGGGGTGTTTATTTTGAATGATTATGCATATGATTTTATTGTTTATTGCATGTACGAATCGGATCGTTGTGCGAATGTTGGGATCGGGTCCGACGGTTTGGGCCGCCCGTAAGGGCGCAGCCCGAGGGGCCGCCTCGGGATTTGGGTTACGGGGCTCGGGCCCAACATAACTCCAGAATTTCCCCTAAAGTTCAAATACGATTTTTTTTCGTTCCTCCACCAATGTACTACACCCTGTTCTCAACTTTATGAAGAATGTTGAGACTCTTAAAGATAGAATTGAAATTAGATATCTCATAAGAAATGTAGCCATATTTTTCTAGTTTAATCTAAACAAAGAATCGTCTCATTTGGATAACTAGAGAAGAAGTTGTGGCTCAAGGACTGAAGCATACTCCTTGAACAATTTTCCAGATCAACCATCCATTTTGTTTCACAATCTTTCTTTAACACAACTCATACCAAGATCACCTTTTGTACTTCATTTATTCCTCATTCTTGTCTCCATTTCAAATCAATATCATCCATAATGAAATTTTAATCCATGATTAATCATGAATACCAATAACAGAGCATACACATATGTACACATGCTTCATCAACTTACTACACAAATTCAATTACATTTTTGTTCTCATTCTACTTCTAACTTTCACCTTAATTCTTCCCATTTTCGAAAGATCTTATCCACTAAAAGCATCAAGGCAAAACATGAATTTATCCACATTTCCCATTCACTACTTTACTCTTGTCTATCATTTCTGATTCAAGAATCTTCATTCATTTATTCTTTACTCATGACTAATCTCCAAAAATTTCTCATTCAAAAAGTTTTGAATTCTATGGAACATTCGGGGTCCAAAACTTTGAACGAAAACCTTTCCAAAAATCCAAAAGATTTAACATCAACTTACCTTGAATCTTCACCATTTAATGAGTTTATTGGATCAAAAGAAGGCTCTAATCTTCCTCTTCCTTTTTCCCTTCTTGCTCAACTTCAAAATCATTCTTTAAGACTAACAAAAATCAAAACCTAGCTTAACTCTCTTCTTTCTCTTCTTTTTCTCTTTTTTCGTGCTTCTCTCTTCTCTCTTTTCTTCAATCACGTTTTTGGCTTCTTCCAACTCAAGTCCACCCTTTATCTTCTCCTTTTATACCCTTAATGATTGCACAATGTCTATTTTTCCCTTCATTTAAAAGCCTTATGGCTTCTAAACTTATGAGACTTGCCAAATTTGCCCTTACACACTGTTACTACTTTAATACTTTGATTCCCTTAACCTATGTCATATTATCTTACCCACATTTGCAAGCTCATTAATTCCAATATATATTAATCTAGCGAGATTCCAAAATTAATTTAATCATGCTTATTTATATTAACAAAATTTCAGGCGCCAACAAATGAGTCCTTCATTAAGATCCAAAAGAATGCAAACAATAAAAAAGGTCATTTCTATGAAAAATCTGGACACTTCTAGATGGACTGTCCACGACATAAGGCTTGGTTCAAAAAGAAAGGTAAGCTTAAGGCTTATGTATGTTTTGAATCAAATTTAACTGAAGTTTCACGTAATAATTGGTGGATTGATTCTAGATGTACAACTCATGTTTTTAATACTATGCAGGGATTCCTTATGATCCAAACCACAAACCAAAAATGAGAAGTTTGTTTTTATAGGGAATATAGTAAAGGTTCTAGTGGAAGCAGTCGAGACTTACCGTTTAATCCTGAATTCTAGACATCATTTAGATTTCTTTGAAACTCTTTATGTATCTAGTATTTCTAGGAATTTGGTTTCTTTATCTAAACTTGATGTTACTTTATACTCTTTTAAGTTTAGTAATGGATGTTTTAGTCTGTTTAAGCATACTAGTATGATTGGATCTATTATACTTTGTGATGGTTTATATAAATTGAATCTTGATATTTTATATGCTGAAACACTTATGACACTACATCATAAAGTAAGAATTAAAAGTATTTTAGTGAATGACTGTTCTACTTACTTGTGGCATAAGCATTTATGTCATATTTCTAAGGAAAGAATGGAAAGATTAGTAAAGAATGGAATTCTTCCAAATTTGGATTTTACTGATCTCAATATTTGTATGGATTGTATTAAGAGAAAGCAAACAAGACACACAAAGAAAGGTGTCATAAGAAGCACTCAGCTTCTGGAAATTGTATACACCAATATTTGATGACCTTTTGATGTTAATTCTTTCAGTAAAGAAAAAAAACTTTATCACCTTTATTGATGAGTATTCATGTTACGGATATGTCTATTTACTACATGAGACATCTTAAGTAGTGAATGATGAAACTGGACAACACCCTGGTCCATTTGCTAAATTCCTAGAAAAGCATGACATATATGCTCAATACACAATACTGGTTACACCACAACAAAATGATGTACCAAAAAGGCATTATCAAACCTTAATGAACATGATTAGAAGTATGTTAAGCAATGCATATTTACCCTTATCATTACGGATGTCTGCCTTAAAAACTACCATGTATTTGTTAAATAGGGTTCCTACTAAGACAGTTTTAAAGACACCTTTTGAAATGTAGACTAGTAGGAAACCTAGTTTAAGGCGCCTCTATGTCTGGGGTTGCTAGGCATAAGGATTTCTAATCCATGAGAAAGGAAAATGGATGCCAAAACAATCAGTGGATATTTCATTAGTTATCTAGAAATATCTAAAGGGTATAGGTTTTATTGTCCTAACCATAGTATAAGAATTGTTGAAACTAGAAA
Source organism: Erythroxylum hondense (assembly GCA_029829435.1). Taxonomy (NCBI): domain Eukaryota; kingdom Viridiplantae; phylum Streptophyta; class Magnoliopsida; order Malpighiales; family Erythroxylaceae; genus Erythroxylum; species Erythroxylum hondense. The sequence continues at coordinate 60,120,819 of JANKYF010000002.1, read as the reverse complement.
TGCTAGGTTTATTGAGAATGATGAAGTTAATAGGAGTGACGTTTTACGAAATGTGGAAATTAAAGAAGTTATACAAATCCCTTTGACTTGTGTTCCTACTATTAAAATTATTGTTTCTCAAATTGTTGCACCGCATAACAATCATGAAGAGCAACAAATACATGCTCCTAACATTCAACATTAACCTATAATAGAAGAACCATAGGAAATAACATTAAGATGTCCCAAAGAGAAAGCAGATCTACTATTCTGAATGATTATGTGGTCTATCTACAAGAGTTGGAAGATGATTGAGGAATTAATGATGATCCAGTTTCATTTTCACAAGCCATTAATAGTGCTAAGGCTAATAATTGGTTAGATGCAATGAAAGATGACCTTAAATCCATGGAACATAATGATGTTTAGGACCTTATAGAATTGCCTGAAAGGTGTAAGAGTGTTGGATGTAAATGGGTTTTTAAGATGAAGCGTGACTTTTATGGCAACCTTGAAAATTACAAGGCTAGACTTGTTACCAAAGGTTTTACTTAAAAAGATGGCATTGAATACAAGGAAATGTTCTCACCAATTTCCAAGAAAGATTCTCTCATAATTATCATGCCACTAATGGCTCATTATAATTTAAAGCTATATTAGATGGATGTGAAAACTGCCTTTCTAAATGAGAATTTAGAAGAAAATGTATATATGGATCAACTAATGGGTTTTTCAATTGAAGGGAAAGAACAAATGGTGTGTAAACTGAAAAAATCAATATACGGACTCAAGAAAGTTTCCCGCTAATGGTGTCTTAAGTTTAAAGATACTGTTGTTTCCTTTGGTTTTAAATAAAACATTATTGATCAGTGTATACATCTAAAGGTCAGTAAAGTAAGTTTTATCTTTTTGATTTTGTATGTTGATGACACCTTGCTTGCAACTAATAATCTTAGTCTATTAAGTGAGTCTAAGAATTTTCTCTCTAATAACTTTGAAATGAAAGACATGGGAGAGGTAAACTATCTGATCGTAAAAGAAATATTTTGGTATAGATTACAAGGATTATTAACTTTATCTCTTAAAGCATATATTAATAAATGTTCAGCGTCTCCAGTTCTAATTCAAAAAGGAGACAAATTTAGTCTCATGCAATGTCCAAAGAATGATATGGAATGGAAACAGATGAAAGGAATTCCTTATGCATCTTTTTTTGGGAGTTTGATGTATGCTTAAACGTGTACAAGGCCGAACATTTAGCTTTGTAGTTAATATGCTTGGTAGATACCAAAGTAACCCAGGATTGGAGCATTAGAAAGCTACAAAGAAAGTCTTAAGATATCTGCAAGGGACAAAAGATCACATACTTACTTATAGGAGGTCCGATCATCTTGAAGTAATTAAATATTAAGATTCAGATTCAGATTTTGGTAGTTGTGTAGATACTAGAAAATGTACATTTAACTATGTATATTGTTTGATCGAAGGAGCAATATTATAGAAAAGTCTGATGCTGTCAATAATCGTTGCATCCATCATGGAAGTTGAATTTGTGGCGTGCTTTGAGGCCATGGTTAAGGCTAAGTGGTTGCAAAACTTTAGTTTAGGACTTGGAATAGTCGACAGTATTGTCAGGCCACTGAAATTTATTGTGATAATTTCGCAATATTTTTCTTTTCTAAAAACGACTCGTAGCCCAACGGTGCTAAACATATGGAATTGAAATACTTTATCATTAAAGAAGAGGTTCAGAAACGTTGAATGTCAGTTGATCACATTAGCACTAATCTTATGATTGCTGACCCTTTGACTAAGGGATTACTGCCCAAAATATTTATGGGGCATATTGACAGTATAGGTATTATTGCTGAGTAGGCATTAATACATATTATGATGACGTATATGTTTTAATATAATTGACATTCGAAGCTTATTATTGAATTTATTTCTGATTTACCTATTTTTTTTTAATGGGTATCCTGAATTGAATGGAATGATGATAGCATTTTTGTATTAAATAGGCATTATTTTTTGATCAATTATGTTTCCCATTTATTGATCATTTCATGAAGACTTTGTAGTACATGGAAGGGAATATGTTGCTTAAATCACAAACATCTGTCATGACTTGCGTTAGTTCTCATTCTTGATTATGATTAATGATGTATTCATTGTTAATTAAATTTAAATGACTTATGAAGATAACAGTGTTACAGGAGCTAAGTGAGATAATGTTAGATTATTAATGTCTCATGTAATAAATGTTTATAAAGCTTAATAGCAACATGATGAGTGTGGTGTTAAGAGGTGATTTTATCAAAAACCACTTATAAACGTCGCCTCTTTTGATCCTCTTCTTGCCTATTAAGTTTCTTATGCCAATAACCATAATAAGGAGAAATACAGAAGTGATAGAGAGAGGAGAAAGAATATAAACACAGAAGAGAATCAACACGACTCAATTTTATGGATCAAATTATGACTACTTTTTATGTGAGAATTATAAATGCTTAAGATCCAGCATAATCGTATAATGAAGTGAAAAATTACAATAGTTGGTTTAAAATGAGACCACCACTTATTGCTTATTAATATACTACTCCTTAGAAGGGGCAGCTGTAGTCGATTTAATTTACACATCTTAAAACGTGGGCTTACCAGACATTCATTTATCAGATTTTCCATTCATTTACTCTTCTTTCATAATCTAACATGCAGACCATGTTTAAAGATCATTATCTACTTTAGATCATTTTATAACTCAAGAAGTATCTTATCCTGATTTGAATCCTCTTATAAACTTAAGCATGTACCATGTTACATTAATTTCTTTTTATTTAAAGTAAACATTTAGAATTTTAATGATCTACGTTTTGAAATATCATCAAATATTATAGCATTTACATCATTTTAAATAAATTATTAAACTAATATTGAAATTTTTATTTCTTAATTTTTGTAACATTATTGCTTAGTATTTTTATATTTTAACTACTATATTGGTGAATTAACCCCATCATTAATCTTCCTTCTTTAACTCTTGCTATGACTCACACACTCATAGAGGATACCCAATTCGTTTAATTCTACAGCAGCTTTTGCTAGGCCTACCGTCCGGTTCTTTTATTTTAGGTCGCAACTCTGAACTGGCCTTTTAACTTCTGTCTTGCTTAATAACAAGAATACACCAGTCAGAGGCCGAAAATACTTCAATATTGTCACCAGAATTTTAATAGACATTGAATTGATGAACATATCCGCCTATGAGCTCTTGCAGCAATTGGCACAATGGAGGATAACTTATCGTGTATAAAAATATAGTCTGCAAGTTGATGATATAGAAAATAAACCGCCCGTCAGCTTGTAATTTCACTTCATCATGATATGCTGGGATGCTTAATTGTGATATAATTTGAACTCCAAGTGGCACCAACTAGGAAGAAGTGGTATGTCAACCCTCCAATAGGGTTACTCTAGTTCAAAATATATTTTAAAAAAAATCATGTGTTGACCTAACACATGAATGCTTTGGCCATGTTACTAGCAAGGTCAACACCTATTTGCAGCCATTTTTATTACTTGATTGGTTGATATGGTTGAACATATTAGTTGTTTCTCTTGTTAGGAAGTTCCTCTCAGGGGCTGTATCATGCTGATTTATACCATTACGCCACAAGAACGGGTTATGACTCACCACAGTTTTTTTCAGTAGCAATTTAGAATTGCACATTTGAACCGATCCTAGGATTATCAAAGCATCCGTGATTCTTAGAGGTTTGCTTAATTATTTAAATGCAAATAACAGATCATATATTATGTAATGACAGCTTTTAGAGAGAATGGTTAGCACGTCAAAGCAACTATATAAAGGGGAGCTTAATTCTAACTTGCTTCTCAATAAGCTGCTAAGCCAGTTTGGTGCTTCTAAGGATGGCTAACTCCAAAATTTTCTACTGTCTCTTCCTTCAACTGATGTTTCTGCTACTTGTCGTCAACCCTGCAAATGGTCAGTTGAAAGTCGGGTTTTACTCAAAGACATGCCCGCGAGCTGAGGTCGTGGTGAAGGAAGTTATAGATTACGTCATGTCAGTGGCTCCAAGTCTTAGTGGTCCTCTGTTGAGAATGCATTTTCATGATTGCTTTGTCATGGTAACTAACTTACTTGTTTATTTCAATTCCTAAGGTTAAACTAAGTTACCTTTGTATGTAGTAAAAGCTTAATAAAACATGGCATATGAAAGCGCCTAAACTGAAAGTGGCAGCAACTTTGGGGAAATGTATGAATCTGAGGTTGTAATTTAAGGGAGTCGAATTACTGCTTGCTTATGGTTAGAAAAGTGGTACGATAACTATATTTATGATGTCTACAGGGCTGTGACGGTTCAGTGCTGCTAAACTCCGCCACCAATCAATCTGAAAAATTTGCAATTCCAAATCAGAGCCTAAGAGGATTCCAAGTAATTGATAGAATCAAGGCTGCAGTGGAGAAGGAATGTCCTGGAGTAGTTTCATGTGCAGATATCGTGGCCATTGTGGCTAGAGATGTTACAGTCGCGGTAATGAATTAAAATTGCCTTCAACTTTTGTTTTCGTTTAACATATGCTTCGTGCTTGGAAACAAAACCAAGTGATTTTTTCTAACTCAAAATAATAATAGACCAAGGGTCCATGGTATGAAGTTGAAACTGGAAGAAGAGATGGAAGAGTATCTAACTCAACAGAGGCCTTACTCAATCTGCCACCACCTTTTTTCAACATATCTCAGTTGATAGCATCATTCCGATCCAAGGGATTAAGCATTAAAGACCTAGTTGTCCTCTCAGGTGCTCAAAACTTACATCTAACACTCTTTGTGGCTTTACATGCAAATTTCATGTAAAATTATTAATTGATCTCTTTTATGGATGCAGGTGCACACACCATAGGCACTTCTCATTGCAGCTCATTCGATTCTCGCCTTTACAACTTCACCGGAAAAGGCGACTCCGATCCCAGATTGGATTCAGAATACATTCCCAGACTGAAAAGTAAATGCAAGCCTGGAGACGCAATCACACTCGTAGAAATGGATCCTGGGAGTGTTAGGACTTTTGACCCTCATTATTATACACTTGTTCACAAAAGAAGGGGACTGTTCACTTCTGATTCCGCTCTGCTTGACAACGAAGAGACAAAATCTTACATTGAGTTGCAGTACGCAACACAAGGATCCACTTTCTTCAAGGACTTCCCAGAGTCTATGTTAAACATGGGCAGAATCGGTGTTCTTACCGGTAAAAATGTTGGAGAAGTCAGGAAAGTGTGCTACAAAGTTAATTAAAAGTTCCACCTTACTGTCATGTTGCCAGAGAAATTCCCATCAGTTTCATATATTAATGCAGTTGATAATGGTTTAATTGTCCCATTGTTTCTTGTTAATCGAAGATTTTCTTCCTAGTTTGATATTTGTTTATACTAAGCAATGTTTTGCTTTTACTTTTCAGAATAGTTAATCTCATATTATAATATATTACCTTAATTTGATGTATCTAGTCGTTGTATGATGAAACAATGACTTTAATAAAATATTTCCACATTTGACTCCACTAATCATCTCATCACATGTGTCTTTCGACGATCCATGTCAGGCGGTTTACTGCCCTTAACTATTTAAGTGGTCCTTAATTCTAAGTTCTATCGAATTTAGAATTTAATGAATAAATTTCTTTTTGGTAAACAGAAATAAAAGGTGTTGAAGACACCCTTTACAAGTAAAATCTAATTTTATCTTTTTTTTTTCCTTACTAAGAATTTGAGAAAGTAGTACAACAATACAAGAAAGCACGCACTTCCCAAGCAGATCAAGACTACGGAGTGTAGAATATTCCAAGAAAACCATTAGACTTGCTTATATCATATGCTTATAAATTAAGCATATAGATCTCACGGTGGAAAGTCATTACAGTTAGTCATATACGTTAGAATCTAAGCATGCATATAGAACTTACAGTAGAAGACTCCATGTTGTTTGTGCACAACTGTGAGATGGTGAAAATTAACAGATCATATTATATGATGATCAAAAATTCTCCAGATATAGCAGGATGATGTAACCTTGAGTTTCCTTCACTCTAGATCACGTGTTATTTTACTCCCTCAGCCAAGAGCAGAGCCTAAATGATGACCTATCGCGGACATAACAACAACTCGAAAGAGATCCTCAAAGCAACAAAACAAATATGTACATCAATACTTCATTTTGATCTTAGCGATTGATCATTAGTGGAGTCAAAATTTCATGTATACTTGTCCCATTAATATCAAACAATAGAACAATATTATACTACATTTTTCATTCAAAGAATTATAGACAAAAGAGAAAAATAAATCACAGGTTTAATATGAAGTATGTTCAAATAAAATATTAAAATTGAACAGTTAATCATATATTTAACTTAAATGCTGTGAAACAGGAAGAATTTATTTACATCTTTCAATGTGTATTTTAATTAAGAGCCGAATTATTAAAGACATTTATAGTAAGAATTTATATCTAGAGAAAGATAAATAATTTGTAGTACCAAATAAATATTAGAATGCGTGGTAATTATAAACAATTGAAATGTATGGTTATAATCAATTTGATAAACCTATAAATATTCATCTGTCTTTTTGTTTCATATATCAAGAAACAAATTCATGCATTTAGGAGTAGAGCTTGTAAAAATTCTAATCTTATAGGTTCTACGTTACAAACTTTGTAACTTATAGTTAGAGCATGTTTGTATTGTAATCCATCTTTTCATTCATAGCAATAACTTTGATATCCTATTTCTTTCAAATTGAGTTGGAATCTTGTTTTATCAACCTAATCATTCTAATAAGTGGTATTAGAGCCTAAGATATATCTACTTATCATATGCTCTGTGATTGCCACTTATATTAGATCCTTTATATAAGAAAATAAGTTAAATGTTATTCATTCTTTTGAAGGAAATAGGTACCATTTATGTACACAATTATTGTTTAAGTAAAATAGTGGGAGCTCTTTCTTTTAGTTCAAAGAAGTTTGAGATATGAGAAATGATAATCAAATTTAAGATTGAGAAGTTTAATGAAATTAATTTCTCATTATAGAAGTTAAGGATTAAAGATATCCTTACAAAGGATAATTGCCTTGTAGCCATTAACGGAAGATTGATAGACTTTACAAATGATTCCAGAAGGAATAAAATAGACATGAATGGTGCAAAACATTATCAAGCTTTAGCTAATAAAATGTTTTCAAGCATAGGGGAGAAGAAAATACTAAAAGAGATCTGTGATTATCTCATAAAACTATACAAGATCAATTCTCTCCATACTAAAATTTTTATTTAGAGGAAACTTTATATTCTTCATAATTCAAAATTCATTTTAATGATTGAGCACATTAATAATTTGGCTACTTTATTCTTTCAACTCACATTGTTGTGTTAATAATAGAGTCATATGAACATGTCAAACTTCTAATTCAAAGTCTACCTAATTCGTATAATCAACTCATTATCAATTTAATTAATAATAATTTTATAGACTACTTATTCTTCAATGATGTTATAGCTACAGTTCTGAAGGAAAGAAAGATATTTTAGTTAAAAACTATTTGAACCTTTAATAGTGATAAGAGTGGGATCAATGGGTTGTGACAAAAGTGGGAGTTCAAATCATAGTAGGTTAATTTAAGTAACAAGAATTTTAGTTGTAATGACCATAGCAAGAAAATCACTTGAAAAAGAATTATTATAATTCAAAGAAAAATTTCATTCATTAACAAAATTTCATAAGCACTTAAAATAATAGTAATGAATTATATTATGAAGCAAAAATAACAATTTAAAGAACGAATTCAATATTTAATGTATGTCTCTTCAAATTAAAAGCTACTTTTCACATAACCTCTAGAAGAAAATGGTTCAATTATCATTAACTTTTCTCAAGAGAATCTGTGTGCACTTGTGATGATTATCCTTCAAAGGACGTTGGTATTGAAACCATTAAGTTGAAAATGTATGATGGTACTATTCATACTTTTCAAGAAGTATAAAATGTTAAGGACTTAAAAATTAATTTTGACTCTAAGATGACCAGATAATCTTGGGTGGAAAATAGAAATTGTAAACAACTTGTCTCGAGAGGATCTATGTACGTTTGTGATGATTATCCTTTAAAGGATGTTGGTATTGAAACCATAAAGTTGAAGATATATGATAGTACAATTTGTACTTTTCAAGAAATAAGATATGTGGAGGACTTAGAAAATAATTTTTTGTCTTTAAGATGGCCAGTTAATCATGGGTGGAATATAGAAATTGTCATCAAAATTTTGAAGATAATTCAATGTGCAATTGAAGGGAGAAAAGATAGGTGCAAATTTGTACAAATTAAAGGGGGAAATATCATGAGAAGCAAAATTATTAGTAGCTTCAAGTAGTTCAAGTGAGACATACTCGATGTTATGGTATCAAAATGTGGACATATATCTAAGTAAGGAATGAAAATCCTTATTGAGCAAAAGCTATTCCCTAGGCTTATAGAGTTATTACTACCCTTTTACAATCATCATATTACAAATATACAAATATCATGTAAAATTTAAAACATCAAATTCAAGAAACATTGTTATTGGTTCACTATAATGTATGACAAATAGCAGTTCTATCCCTGTGAGGAGCAAAGTATTTGGGGTCTTTTATTGGTGATTATTCTAAGAGGTGTTGGATGCATCATACTAAGTGGTAAATAGATATGTTCTTAGTCTTCAAATTTTTTAAAGTACAATTAAAACTTAATTATGGCAAAAGAATCAAATGCTTAAGTACCAATAATGGAGAATAATATATTGGAAATGAACTTAAAGCATTTATGTAAACAAGAAGGCACAAAAAGAAAGTTTAATTTTGCATACACTCCTCAACAAAATAGAGTGATAAAGTGTATGAAAAGAATCTTGTTAAAAAGAATAGAAGCCTCGACAAGGCTTTCTAGGTTAAAATGATCAATACCACTCATTATGTGGTGAATCAAATTCTTTCAACTGCACATAGATGTAAACTGGAAAGCTAGTAGATTATTTTGACCTCCATGTATTTGGAAGCACACGCACATGATGTATAATACCAAAAAAACCATAAAGCTAGATCCAAATTCTATGAAATGCTTATTCATAGTATAAAGCATGATGTATATTCATAGTATAACTACCAAAAATGTTATTGTCAACAAAGATGTCAACTTTATAGAAGATAAATTACAAAGGGAAAAATGATAAAAACTTTTTACAAAAAAATTTGAGAGACTCTTATATAGGTGGAAAAGGAAATTAAAGTTTCTTTTAAAACAACATTAAAGTAAGATGTTTAAGAACTAGTTGAGTTTGAAGATCCATAAGTTTGCCAAAAAAATAGTGTAAAAGACCACCAAATTGATATAAGAATTGTATAATGGAGGGAAATATAGCATGTAACCTTTTAACAATGGATGGCATCGTTACAGGAAGAAATTAAAACTCTTCATAAAATAAAACTTGAGAACTTGTAAATTACTACAAGCAAGGAAGCCAAATAATAATAAATGAGTCTTTAAGATCAAGTGAAATAGTGATGATTAAGTAGAGTGATATCAAGCAAGATTGGTGATGAAAAGGTATGGATAAAAGGAAGGAATTAATTTCGACAAAATATTTACCCCTATGGTTCGGCTTCTTGTAGTCAAAGTAGTCATAGCAATATGTGCTATGTTTATCTTACATCTAGAGTAGTAGACGTGAGAATTGCTTTTTTTTAGTGAAGATCTTAAAAAGGAAATTTATATGCTCTAATTAGTAGGTTTTGGAAGAATAAAAACTTAGTTTATTGGTTGAACAAATCTCTATAAGGTTTAAAATGAGCGTATTAAGAGATTTGACTCTTACATTATGATCTTTAATTATAACATACTTAATGCAAAACCTTATGCATATTTTAAGAAATTTAGTGATAATGATTTCATTATCGTGCTTTTATATGTAGTTGATACGTTAGTTATAAGCCTCAACAAAGATTGTATCAACGAATTTAAGGCACAATTATCAATAGGATCTGAAATGAAGGACTTAAGTCTTATAAATAACAAAAAAAAATCTTCAGAGAAACTACTTGAAGATGGATTTGAGACGCTTCAATATGCAAAGTTATAAGCAAATATCTAGCCATCTTGATGTTAATTTCAAGTTAGCATCTAATATGAGTCTTATAAAGGAAGATAAGAGGAAGGAGATGTCTTAAGTATCATATGTGTCTACAATGTACAATTTAATGTTGTCATGATTTATATAAGACCAGACATTATATATATAGTGGGAGCGATTAGTCTCATATAGCAAATTGTAGTGCAAAGTATTGAATTGTTGTATAGAGGATCTAAAGATATGTTAAGGGGAAATTTGGTGTTGGATTATAATATGAAGGATCAAAATTTGTTAAATGATATGTTGATTCTTATTATACATGTGACCTTGATAAAAATACATCCAATACATGTCAAGTGTTTATGCTTATTGCCAAGATTGTAAGTTAGGTTTGAAAACTACAATTAGTTGTGGCTTTGTCAACAATAAAAGTAAAATATATAGCAGCTACACAAACTAGTAAAGTAGTTGTATAGTTGAAATTGGTGTTGGAAGAACTTAGACACAAACAACAAAAGGTTTAAATTTTGTTATTGTTAAAGTGTGTTGCATCTAGCAAGGAAAACCGGATTTCATTAAAAAGCACATATGAGTCTTACTTTACTTTGTTTCTAAGAAAGAACTACAAATATACAAAAAGTCCATATTGAAACCAATATAGTAGATTTTATAACAAAAGTAGTCAGCACTTGTAAGTATGGTATTGATCCTCGTGTAGCCTGACATAAATTTAAGCAATATGATAGTGAGAAAATTGTGTGAAATTAATTATTTTTTAGTCAAATCTTTTAAGTGAGAAATTTT
>JANKYF010000002.1:59899003-59909962 GCA_029829435.1 Erythroxylum hondense | reverse complement strand
CTCAAAATTTCAGACAAAAATTTCTAAAATTCACTAAAAATTCTCAAACCTCAATGACCCTTTCCAACTCAATTTTTTAGCACACAAATAACATTTTTCATAACAATCACAATTATTAACAATTCTACCGGAAAATGTCATGAATGCATGTACAGTCATTTTCATGTGCAAAATGTACTGTTCACGTGTATGTGTATGTTATATAATGCATGAGCATGAGATGTGTTTTCCTAATTTCTCTGATTGATCTCACATGTACCAATTTATAGGGTTCTAACCCTTTGTATGGAAACGGGATGTTACATGAAGTTTAACAAGTGACCTAGTGACTTATGCAGTGCAAGAGTTCTTTTAGAGTGGTAGAATGTTGATTACTGAACAAGACATATATCTCCCTAGTTATAAAATCTCCTTTACTAAAGACTCTCAATGAATACAAGCTTATCTCATGTTGCAATGTAATTTACAAAATCATCTCTAAATTTATCGCCAATAGGATGAGAAACCAACAACAACAAATGGTAAGTTAAACTCAAAGTGCCTTCATTCAGGGGAGATCAATAACAAATAACATACTACTAATCTAAGAGTTATTTAGAGGCTATAGAAATCAAAGGGCAATAAAAAATGGTGCCATCAAAATTGATTTTACAAAGGCTTTTGACTCACTAAACTGGACGTTTATTCCTGACTCCTCAATTGCATTTGGTTTTCCTGATAAATTTGTGCAATAGATTTGCGCATGCATCATATTAGTCTCCTCTGTAATTTTAATCAACAGGTAGCCTATAAGGTTATTCAAAGCTAGTAAAGGTATAAGGCAAGGAGATCCTCTGTCTCTTTACTATTTTTCATTAGTATGGAGGTTTTCACTAGAATGACCATATAAATGATTAAAAGGGAACCGAGATTCACATATCATCACAAATGCTCTCATTTGAAGATTTTTCAACTCTCCTTTGGGATGATCTTGTCCTTTGTCTGGAGCAACTTCTACTTATTTTAACTTACTTAGGTCTACAATTATGCAATTCAAGACCCTCTATAGATTAAGTTACAATATTGATAAGAGTTTTTTTCTCTTATCTAATGGGACTGAAACATAAATAAGTGAGTTGGTAAAGAATTCCAAGTAGTTGAGCTTCCTCTTAAATATTTAGGAGTTCCTATTTCCTAAAAAAAACTTACAACTACAAACTGCCTAACTTTACTTGATTCTATTACAAAATAATTAATAGCTAGCCTAATTAAAGCTTGAGCTAGGGGGTAGGCTACAATTAGTTCAATCAATTCTCAACAATCCCTCAACTTATTGGCCCTCTCATTTGGCTATACCTAAAGGCATTATAAAAAATATAGATAAGAAGCTAAGAGACTTTATATGGGGTGGTACAAGCTCTTGTAGGAAGGATCCAAAGGTTAAATGACTCATTATTTGCCTACTTAAACAATATGGTGGTCTTGGCATAGCATTTGTTAGACTAATAAACAAATCAAAATTGGTCAAAAGATGCAGGAAGTTATATAAAGATAAGGAGAAACTATGGGTCAAATGGATCCATATGTATCATATTAAGGGGAATAACTTATGCATAATCAACATCAACACAAATATTTCATAGACTTTGCAGAAAATTCTCAAAATAATGGAATGGATGCATCCATTTATAAAACACAAAATAGTAATGGCCAGGACACCTTTTTATGGTATGATTAGTGGCATCAACTAATATCTTTATACAAACACCTGTCCTATTACTAAGATCACTTATCCCTCTAAACACCAAAGTTAGTACCTTAATAGGAGGGAATGAATGGTACTGGTTTTAGCACTTTATCAGAGGAGCATATGATATACTAGGTAATATGCCTTCATATGTCCTAAATTCATCTAATTTTAACACTATCAGTTGGACACCTAATAGGTTAATGAAATTTAGTTTGTATTATTGCAGAAAACATCTATAGGAAGCTAAGAAGCTTCCAACCAAGTTTTGGTACAAAGTGGTATGGGACTCAAGTTTATTTATAGCTCAATCTTTCATACTCTGGTTAGCTACCATTGGGAAATTACCAACTAAAAGCTCTAAAGTTTTTTATCCCTAAATCTAATTTTGAACTTTTCAATCAGTTCACCAAAGACCTAGATCACCTATTATTCTTTTGTTGCCCTTACACTCACTATATTTGGTGCAATCTGCTCAATCTATATAGCCTACATTGCCTAGCTAATAACTAGGAAGAATTCATTCAATGCTTCACTAAATTAAGGATGTATAATTTTGGTGACTCTAAGATATTTAGAAGTAGTTTTGGAGCATTAATCTACTTCATATGGATGGGAACAAAATAACAATGGAAAATTAGTAGAAGAAAATATTAAGATCTACTAAATAGATATACTCCATGTACAATACATCATCATATCCAACAAGAACCAAACCAAGCTACTTGTAAGAATAAGGAATATTTAGAACTTATACATCTCATATTCAATAAAGTTCTAAATTTTATCATCATGTATGAAGGAGAAAAAGGAAGAAATTGATATACATACCTGGATGCAAAAAGAATAGGAGGTTCAATTTATCTAAAAGGGTCTCACAGTATAGTAACCTAAACAAACTGAAACTAACTAAAGGAGCCAAGCGCAAGTTACATGGATGATAGGTGCTTAATTGATTATGAAATCATACCATAACACTCAGTGATTGTTGACATAAAATTGCTTAAGATAGTCATTTTAACTCGTACGTAATTTTAGGCATAATTCGGAAGCAAAGAAGTTAAAATGAGTCAAAAGCATGATATTTTGGCCATTTTCTAAAGATTAATTTTCATTTGTCTTCATGAAGCAAGAAGAAAAAAATTATAAGACAAAAGTAAGACGAAAAAAATAGAAACACAAATAAATCAACGTGGGCTGCATGGATTATGCATGGATTTGGATTGCCATACAAAGTATTAATTTAATTAATGGACAATGCCTAAGGCACCAAAGTAAGAAGAAGATAGAAGGCTGCAGTAGGTGGAAGCACAAAACGACATCAAATTGAGAGGAAAACATAGAAGAAGCAACACAGGAGGTGAGCAAAACATCTAATAGTGTCGGTTCTAGACTATCCTAGGGCTGATTACTCTTTCTTGAGTTATAACTATTAAGTCCTAAATTATAAACCCTAATCAGATTATAAAATTTGCAATATCTCAATTCAAAAATTATTAAAAACCCTAATTAGATTTGAAGCACTCTAATAAACTATCAGAACATCATATAAGATCTTTCTTTGCACAATTACCAATGATTTGACACAGTTTCTATTAAGTCACCTAACTCTCATTAATTTGATTTAATCGATTTTCATTCAGTTCTTCCTCTCAATTTATTACCAAATTATGCAGGAATGTAATCAAATCATTACATTCATCCAATAAACGCAATCAACTAAATTATCATTAAATCAAAATAAAATCCTAAAGGAGAGTTTATAACATCATCAATATTCCAAATGTAACATCCCGTCACCGATGGGAATGATCAAATAGTAGATTTGGATTGGATCGTGTTTTTGCACACAAAATTGTGCATGCACTTGTGACAAGTCCCAGCTTGGGTGTTTTTGTGAAAAAATATGAATTGGAGTGATTTATGTAAATTCTTCAGATTATTGCAATGTGGGTACCGATGAGATTTCCGGTACTAAAAATGACTGTCATTTGGACATTCCAATTAAAGTCATGATTTAGGAAATTTTGTTAGTGAATGTTGGAACGATTTATGAAAGTCTAAAGAAATGAATTGATTGAATTGGAAATTGGTAGGCATGACAGCGAGTAATCCTGAAAGAATTGAATCGCAATTCAGTCGCTCAGGGTCGAAATTTCTGAATTGAAATAGTAAAGTTATAAGTTTTGATATGACGACACTTTGGGCAAGATACTTAAGGGTATTAGACTTAAGGTTAAAGGAAAGGGAAAAAGGGACTTTTCATAAATTGAAATGATATAAAAAGGAAATTAGGTTAAAAAAAAGGGGGAGAAAGAGGAAGAGAAACCGTTGAAGAAGAAGAAGAAGAGAAGAGGAAAGGATTTTGGCAAATCCATGAAGAGTTTAAGGTTTTGAAAGTTAAATCAAGTAAGTTTAAGCCTCTATCTTCTTAAATAGTTGAGTGATTCTTGTTTTTAAGTATGAAAAGTATTATATATTGGGTTTTAGGGTTATAGCTTTTGAGGGATTTGGATTCGTTTGATGAAGGATATTGGTTTAAAGTGGGTTTGAAATGGAGTATTAGTGATGTTTAAAAGTTTGAAACGAATTAAGTGTTAAATAGATTGGAAATTTCGTTTGAAAAGGGTGAAGATCGGATTCGGGAGGCGAAGAAGGGTTTGCACGTCGCGACGTGCTCATGTACACGTCGCTGCACGCGAATTTACGTACGTCGCGACGAACGCAGGGCCGCACGTCGCGGCGAATGATTTTCCCCTCGTCGCGCCGAGCTTTTCTTTGCCTCGGCAAGGACTCCTTTTCTCCGATTAAATTTTTGGATTTCGGAAACGAATTGACTGATTTGAGTATATATTGAGTTCTGATAATTGGAGAATTTATTGTCGGGGAAATCTATGGGTTAGTGCCGGGAATGTCACGGAAGTGCATGATACGTTGATTTTAGTGAATTGCTATATGAGTATTATTTCTGATTGGGCAATGTGTAAAATAGGGTGTCTGCATTGTGATTGAGGCTTTTGGAAAGTCAGTCCTCCGTCATTGCTGAGACTGCCAAGTGTTAGCGCGGAAGCCAGGTGAGTGACCTAGACGGTCCTCATAGTATTAAATGTTCTAATTCAGTGATTTAAATTCTCTGAAGTAAATGATGAGACAGTATTGAATTTGGACTCCGGATCGAAGTTCTGGAGTATTGAAGTGATAGTATACAAAAATGTTATGAGAATGTGTTTGTGATGTGAAAATCTGGAAAAGACTAGAAATGAATGTGATATAGGAATTCAATAATAAGTGATTGAATTGTGACGCATGTCGTTCATTTATGAACGCAAAGTCAGTTATTGAAAGCTGTAATTAAAACAGCCACTGACCAGAGCTTTCAGCTCAACGTTATAACTGGGCTTCGAGCCATATAGTGATGTAGAGTACAAGCTCGACTACTGGAAAAGATCCTTGTGCTTGAAAAGGAAATAGTGCATACCCAGAGGGCTCTCCTATCCCTAAGACGAATGGGAAGTAGTGCATACTCAGAAGGCTCTCCTACTCTTAAATATGACTGTGATATACTGTTCAGAGCGAAAAACTCAACGATTGATGAGTTAGTGCATACCCAGAGGGCTCTCCTACCTCTAAGACACGTGGGAAGTAGTGCATACCCAGAGAGCTCTCCTACTCCCAAGACGCGTTCAATGATTAATGAGCCCTTGATAGGACAGTTCCAGAGCCTATGGCTCAACGATTAATGTGCCCTTATAGGGACAGTATAGATGCTTGGTCACAATACTGACATAAATGGATAATGGGTTACAGACTGCATTTATTCTGATATGTTTGATCGAATGATAGGCGAAATGCCATACACTGGTGTGAAAACAGTTATGGGGTACTCCTAATTATAGAATGTATGACTGATTGTGATATACTTAGTGTAGTATGGAATATTAGAGCTGTTGACCAGAGTTACCACCGATTAGAGCTGTTAGCTCAACGTGTGTAAATGAGCTTCGAGCTCATGAATGATTTAGAGCCTCTGGCTCAACGTTGATGAGCCCTGCATCCAGCACTGGATGAAGGACAGATTTTAATGAGCCCTTCATTGGGACAGTTCAGGCACTGGGTCGCAACCAAATGATTATTAAATAGTAAGCGAGTGAAATACTCATGTATCGAAAAATGGGACTTATGAATATAGATTTCTGTAAATGTATAAATGGGGAATTTATGAGAAAATGTGTTCGAGATAGAGATAGATCTATGGGAATTGTTAATGAGATCAGAGAGAAAGAATGAGAATATAAATTATTCGTTGATTTTGTACTTGTGTGAGCGGACCATCGATGATGGTCACTCATTGAGTTTGCAAAAACTCATTCAAAATTTACAATTGTTTTTCAGGACTCAGAAGAATACCCGTCAGGTATCTGGTGTATAGCGATCGTGGAGTGACAGAAGAGGACGGGATCAGTTGCATCTGCATTAGAGTGAAGATTTTGCTAATAAGTTATTGTGTATTATTAATGAGGACCCTTGTGGTCATTGTATATACTATATTGGTTTTATAAACTGTTTTTCGTGACATACATATATGTAAGTGTATGATTGTTTAAAAACAAAATTTTTGTACTGTGTTTTGACTGAGTGATGTATCATCCCATCCTAGTAGGGCGCAGATTCGGATATCACCATCGATGTCGGGTTTGGGTCTTACGGGAGTGGGGTGTTACATTTAGTGGTATCAGAGCCCAGAAGTACGAACTTACATAGGCATTTTCTGAAATATAGGTCAAATCTTATATAGTAAAGACATGTTAGAGCAGACCGTGGCAAATGATCCCTGATCTGAGTCCCAAGAGTATGAGTTTTGCGCATGAAAAAGTATTGAGTACATGTGTTAAGTGTTTCAGTGTGAAAAGAGAAACGAAATATTAGTATTTGAGCCAATGAGGATTATGGGCAATTGGAAATGGGAAAAGTACAATGCGAGGGCGCGAGGCCCGAGAGGCCGAGGTCCTGCAGATTTAGTAATATTTACATTGTACTGTGGGTGTAAACCCTTCAATGCGATATGAATGTGAAGACAGTGGTTTGAGCTGATTTAGGAAATAAGTGATATCAATTGAGTAATGAGGCTTAAAGTGCATAAATTGGGATGTAAGAAAATGAAATTTGCGATAGTCTGGAGAGATTAAGTTTCGATATGAAAGAGATATCGGTAAAGGGTGATAAGGGGTACGATTGAGTATAAAAATATGCTTATGATTGATCGAAAGCTCAGTGAGGACTAGGCAATCGTGATTCTGATAAATTGTTCGATAAATTAGGATATATGGGGAAAAAAAGAAAAAAAGAAAAAGAGGGGGGCAAAGATGGATTTACTGTATTTGTGTTACTATATGGATACGATGGACTGCATTATAGCGTAAGTAAATAAATTGGGAAAAAGAAAACGAAATGTGCCATAGTCTGGATTGGGTCAAATGTAGACATGAGGAGAATATCGGTTAAAATGACCAGAGTATAAATTTGTATATGGATATGTCGATGTGAGATAAAAGGGGTCAGGATGATCAGGTATTATGATTCTGACTTGTATGGTTGATAAAATGGGAATAATTGGACACGGGAAGAAGGTACGTGATCTAATAAGGTCAATATAGATGGACAGTATTCATTTAGTGGGTAATATAGGGTATTGATGCTTTGCCTTCTAAGGGAATAGAGAAGTAAAGTTATTGACAAGATCAAGTGGAAATGGTACGATTAAGGTATGCAAGCCAGGCTTATAAGGAGGTAACTACGTAGACGTGGTTTTTAAGTGTGATAATAGATTGGGTACTGAGATTGCATTTCTTGATGCTCATGCATTTATAAGTCTAAATGGATTGAGACTATACGTGTGGACAATAAAATAAGTGAGACGATTGTTGCAAATGATTGGAAACGAGAATTATGATATGTTATTATAGGGATAATGAGATATGTGCGTTGATTTGAATTGTTTTATGTATGTACTTCAGAAAATGATGATAACTCAAAAGAGAAGAGTGAAAGCACTTAAAATGTTGTGACTAGATGTTGTGTACAAAAAGGGAGTTAAATAACGGAAATGTTAGTATCGTTAGTGACTATGAGAAAATTGAAATGACTTATCAATACATCTCTAGATAAGATAGAAAGATTTTTGATGGAATCCATTGAGTTGTATGGTATAGGAAATTACTCTATAGTGCATTGAGCCCTGGTATCAAGGATACATTGATCAGAGAAGGCAAGATACAAAGTGAGCTCAATAAGATTCTCTTGTAATATCGAAAAGGGGACTTATCAGTACATTTGGATAATAGGTGAATGATATTGTCGAGGTTGTGAGAATAGTTTTTGACTTTTGAAGATAGGCTTTCCATGATAAGTAGTTGAGATTGTAAGTCCTTCTCAATTCAACAATAGAATCTGATAATTCTTTCACGGTCTAGAGGTCGAAAGTTCCCTACCTGATACAATTGGGTTGGTATCGGAAAGAAACTGACTGCTTTAACGAAGGAATTTTGGAGTGTATAAATTTTGTTTGCGATGAAAAATATCTAAGGGTAAGAGAGATATCGGTTTTTCATGAAGGCATTTTTGTTTATGCGAAGAGAAATTGGGTCATCAAGTTAGGTCAATATCCCTGATGATGAGGTTTGTAATGTAGGAAGCTATGATTTTAGATCGATTGCAATATGTGGAGTTTAAAAAAAAATGAATAGACAATGGTATGAGTCAATGGGAAATCCTCAAGAATTTGAAAGAACTGTGGAAATCTTTTGAGAAATAAAATGTTTTAGTGAGGAATTGAGGATAGCTTGGGATCATACTACTGCACAGAGGAATTTGAATACTTATACCTATTCGTGTTGTTATGCTCTGATTTGTCGATATAAGTGAAGGTTATTGAGAGCTCCAGACAAAAGAATATCGATAAGTGACTATGCTCTTAGTGAGAAGGAAAATTTTGAATGTTGTGAGAAATTGGCTAAAATGTATAAGATGATGTTTGTTGTCGCTAGAGATGAATGCAGCTGCCTGAGCTAAAGTTGATACACGATTTGGAAACTTCTACAATAGTACTTGAATTGAAAGCGTAGAATCATGTTATGGACAGGATCTTATGAGATATACAGTAAGTGGAACAAAGGAAATGAGGAAAACCCAAATTGTGGATTTGGGGATATTGATGACATCAAAATATGGGCATTTCCGTATAAAGAAAGGTCCTAGTACAGGGACCTCAAAGGGATAATTGGTAGCTAATAATATCGATTTGAGAAGATGAGTACAGGCAATGTAAGTGATGCAGTCCATCTTATGAATGCATGAAATCTACAGGAGTTGTGATTGAGTAGCCACTTGGAGTACTACACGTAGAGCTACGCTCCGTGATTTTGTTCTGTTCTGTCTGAGCCTACGGGCCAGTATTCTGTTCTGACTGAGCTTACGGGCCAGTATTCTGCTTCGATTGAATCTTCAGGCCAATATATTGTCTATGTGAAGGGCACTCAATCACAACGACAAGAACGATTGTGAACCTTATTGATGGTATTGCAAGTGAAATTATGGCTAGGAATTGTTTCAATCCGATGTATGTGGGTAGTTGTAATTGGAAATAATGAGTTGAATATTCCGAAAACTCAACAAAAGCATCGAATATAAAGGATGATATTCGAAATAGAAGGACATATGAGATAACAGTACCTCTACCTCGTTCTGTGTTAAAATGAAATTTCGAGGACGAAATTTGTTTTTAGGAGGGGAGAATTGTAACATCCCATCACCGAGGGGAAGGATAAAATAGTAAATTGGGAGTGGGTTGTGATTTTGTACACAAGATTGTGCATACACTCCTGACAATTCCCGGCTTTGGTGTTTTTGTGAAAATTGTGAAATTGTGTAATTGAGAAATTGAATTGGAGTGCTTTATGGAAATTCTCCAGAAATTTGAAAGTGGGTACCGATGAGAATTCCGGTACTAAAAATGACTGTCCAATTGACACTCCGATTTAAAGCCGTGATTTAGGAATGTTCGTTATCGAATTTTTGGAAAGACTTATGAAAGTCTAATTAAATGAATCGATTGAATTGGAAATTGCTGGGTATGAAAATGGGTGATTCTGAAAGAATTGAACCGCAATTTAGTCCCTAAGGGTCGGAATTTCCGAATTGAATTAATAAAGCTATAAGTTTTGGTATGAGGGCAAATTGGGTAAAATACTTATGAGATTAAGGCTTAAGGTTAGAGGAAGGGCCAAAATGGACTTTGCATAAGTTAGTAAATTATAAAAGGGGAAAATTGGGTTTGAAAATGAAAAAAAAAAGAGAAATGAAGATGCCGTGGAAGGAGAAGAGGAAGAGAAGAAGAAAAGGGACTTTCGATGGAATCATGAAGGGTTTATGGATTTTGTGAGCCAAATCAAGTAAGTTTGAGCCTCTTCCTTCTTAATTAGTTGATTGATTCATGTTTGAGTGATTATAGTTAAAGAATGGGTTACTGAGATGTGGGTATTTAGGGTTTTCGATTTTGGTTTATCTTGGATGTTTGTGAGTGGGTTTGGTTGGTAAATGGGTTGGAAATCGGTGTGTGAGTGATGTTGTAATGTTTAGATGAGTTGTCCGTTGAATAGATTGGAAAATTTGGATTAAAAGGGATGAAAATTGAAATCGGGAGACAGCAGCTGGCCTGCACGTCGCGACGTGCTCATGTGCACATTGCGGCGCGCGAATTTGCGCATGCCGCAATGCACGCAAGTGCACACGCCGCGGAGCACGCACGTTGCACGTCGCGGTGTGTGCAAAGGCTCACGTCGCGACGAGCTCAAACCTTCGCGGCGACGAGCTTCCTTTTGCTGCGGCGAGGACCCCTTTCTCCTGAATGTATATGTTTTGGTTTTAAACTGCAACTTTTGTACATATTATCAAAGGAGATAATTTCTGATTTGTTATGAGCTAGAGACTAAGGTCTCCATGTTTTATGAAGAAGGGAAATGTTAAATCAGTCTATAAAGGTTTGAAATCTGGGATAGTGGTTTAATGTAAAATATGGTTATATGTTGGAGAATAACTCTGGGATTTATGAAACGAATTGACTGATGTGAGTATCAATTGAACTCTGATTATTAAGGAAGACCTTGAGGGTGAAATATTGGGATAGTGCCGGGGATGTCACTAAAGTGCATGATGCGTTTATATTTGTAAATTGCTAC
>JANKYF010000002.1:59708367-59721259 GCA_029829435.1 Erythroxylum hondense | reverse complement strand
TATATCGATGCCATGAGGTTTTAGAATTGATCGTTCGTAGTGCACCCTCATCGTAGGTTATGTATCGGAACGACCTACGGGTATTCCGGTGTGTACTCTACGGTAAGGGGGCGCTACAGTACAGATCGAAAAGAAAAGTTGTACAAAGTTTCGAGGATTTGTTACCATCTAATAGGAGAATTGGTTCTTCACCAGGAATTCGAATAACCTTAGATTTGCTTTCTAATTCATCTAGTGATTCTATTTCTAAATCATATTCTAACATGGCAAAGCAAAATAATGATCGCACTTTTAAGCAATTGATTGCTCCTGATCTCAACCATCAACCATTGTGCATTGGTTTTCTTTCTATTGATGTTACTTTTCAGCTTAAATCTGGTTTAATTAATCTTTTGCATACTTTTTGTGGTATGTTAGGTGAAGATCCTCATAAGCACCTCAAGGAGTTCCATGTGGTTTGTTCTAGCATGAAGCTAGTCAGGGTATAAGAAGAGCAGATTAAGTGATTCCCTTTCTTATTGGGGGACACTGCCAAAGATTGGCTCTACTACTTACCCTCTAGATCAATCACTACTTGGAATGAGATGCAAAGACTTTTTCTAGAGAAGTACTTCCCTGCATCTCGGGCTATAAATATTAGGAAGGAAATATCTACAATTAGACAGAACAATAGGATGACATTATATGAGTTTTGGGAGTGTTTCAAGAGGTTGTGTGCTAGTTACCCTCACCATCAAATCAGTGGACAACTTTTGATCCAATATTTCTATGAGGAATTTTGCCATAAGAAAGAGGTATGATAGATGCAGCAAGTAGAGTTGCATTGGTAGATAAGACACCTATTTTAGAGCTAGAAATCTAATTTCCAATATGGCTGCTAACTCTCAACAATTCAACATACAAGAGAACCCCAGACTATTAAAAGTCAATGAAGCTAGTACTGTCACACTGGAGCAATAGTTGGGTTGACATCTTTAGCGAGATAGATCGCTACAAATAATACTCAACAAGTAAAAGCATATGGAATTTACATAATGGTAGGACATCCAACTAATATATGTCCAACCTTACAAGAAACATCAATAAAATAAGTGAATTTTTTTAGAAGTTTTCCAAGTTAACCACAAAAGAAGTATGATCCTAACTACTCCTACACACATAACTCGAGATGGAAGAATCCTTTGTTTAACAGTAATGGACAGCAAGGACAACAACAACAAAGCTCCTACCAATAACCATTTCAAAGGCAAGCACAACCACCAAGCTTTGGACCTTTATGGGATGACATGAAGAAAACTCTAGCTCAGAATATAGTTCAGTTTCAAAATAGTACCTTACAATTTCAACAGTAAACAACAGCACCTTAAGGTTGATTGTACACGCTAAGTCACTTCCATACATAAGTTGGTACTCAACATTCATAATTATAGTAAGTACTCCCATAAATGTCGCAACATGGTATATACATTGACTAAGCATATGAAAACATGTGATGAAACTTCTCTCTCCTATATGGTGATGCCATAGATTGCGAAGACATATTCTAACTCCCATAAAAGTACTACCCACTCCATCTTTCCATTATGAGTTGTGGCTATGACAATGAATCGTAAATCCTACAATAAACCATAAACTCAAGATCAAGAAGAGAAATTTAAAAGATAATAAAATCAATAAGCCAAAAATACATACAATATAATAAAAATAAATAAAACAAAATAAAATAAAATAATGACTAGAATAATAGCATTCTGGTGTTCCTAATATCAAAGTCTCTGGAAATGATGCTAAAAACTTGATTGACTTTTCTTGAGTTAGTCAATGTTGAATTTACCTCAAGTGCAAAATGCAACTGTAGCTAATACCGAAAAATACATGTTGACATCAGGAAAATGATGAATACTAGTAATTACCAGTATCCTATTATCTAGTCTATAAGTTGATTTTTATTTTTAATAAAAGAAAATAAAACTAAAGCAAGTAAAATAAAATAGGTAATAGTATTGAACAAAGAATTAAGAATTCACTTAGAAATATACCAATATTATGAAGTAGTGTCTAGGTTTTGAATCCCCCTAAAAACCTTAATAGATTGATCTTTTATTATACAATTGTTTTATTCATTTATTGGACCGCAAAGATTCATATGGTATGCTAATAGCTTACCTTAACAGGATTTCTCAATCTCTATGTATACAACAAGATTATAATCTAATATTTAGATTTATTAAAACATAAATTAAACATATAATTGAATTACAGTATCTCAGTCAAACCAATTGCATTAATACAAGAATCAAATGTTAAAGTATAAACATAAGGTTCATCTAACCTAAACACTAACAAGATGTTTAATTATTTATGATATAACATGAAATCAAATATAAACTAAAAGAAAAAATTGAAAACAATAGGTTTATAATTCTAAATCTCCGTAATTGTATTCTATTGAATATTCTTGCAAGTTAGAGGTTTGATCTTGTATTTTGATAGATCTTTCGATGAATTATTTATGTTTTCCATTTCTCTGAACCAAAATCGCTCCTTGATAATGATCACCATGTCTAGAATTGTTTCCTAATTTCTGCTCCCCCCATTTACCTTTGAACACATCCTTTATATTGAAATTTATGGTTGCCATTTGTGTATCAAACTATGTATGTCTCAAAATTCCAAAATTTGTGATTATGCAAGGCCTGATGCACAGTTATGTATCCCTTCTATGCTTCAATTCTTTGTTTTATGTCTTGTTTTCATCTAAATTCTTCTTATTTAAGTCTGTGAATGCAATTATAACCTATAAACATACTTAGAGTGAATTAAGTACCAAATATAAAATAAAAGTATAAAATATAAAAAAAATCAAATACAGGGTATAAATATGATCAATTATACATTTATCACTTGTGTTTTTCAAGAGTTTGGTCTCTTTTATCTATTGTTTTTATGTTTCCATCCGCCTCTCAGATGTTTTTCTTTTTCGTTTTATACTCTTAATCCTCCTAGGAAGGATTTCTCCATTTAATTTTGCTCCATAAATAGCCCTAAAATATAAAGATATAAAAAAAATCTTGCAACTTGGAAAATTGGCATTTACACGATCGTACATACCCTCTTCCCCACGATTATGTATGGCATGGATGATTGTGATAGAGACCTCACCAAAGCTCCTACTTCCCTTATGGATGATTGTACAGGTGCATGATTGTGACCCGTCTCATACTCTAGCTCCTTCATCTTTTATTCAGTTTTCTTGTCTCCACTCATCATTAATCACATTAAACATCCACTAAAGCTTACAATTAAGATCACATTCATGCCCCAATAAAAAACTAATCAACCAAAACACACAAAATACTAACAAGAACATAAATATTAAAAAAACACATAAAACACTAACAAAAACATAAATCTAAGTCCTAAACACATGATTATCCCCTAAGAAAACACTTTAAAACATAATCTAAAGTCTAGAAAACACATTATAATTTACACCTATCAACTTCACAACACTTAAACTTTTATTTTCCCTAAGCAAAACTAAAACAAAAAAACACAAAACACACATAATTACACATAATTACACAATTATGCAACAACAAAATAATGGTACAATGCCATCAAATCTCATGAAACCAACTTAACCACAAACATCGGTCATTTAAAACATTCCAACACACCAACTTGTTCCACTTATATCCAAGTGCTTTGATTTAAATACATATATTAACCAAAATATTGATACCCTATTCATATATCTATAGCATTTATAAGCATGCAATCATTATTATTTTTTAAATTGAAAAGGTAAGCCATCACTAAGTACCCACTCATTGAAATTCCTTAAAATATCACAATAAGATCAATAGGTTCACTTTTAATGAAAACACCATATTTTTAATATTTTATTTAAAGATCACCTAGTCTTTTGACATGAAGGCAAATAACTTTTCATGAATGCCCCCCAATTACTTAACTAGTTACATTCTTATAAGCTTAGTTGGAGCATCATTCTAGCCTTTTAACGTGAAAGCAAACATTTTTTTTTAATTTCCTATATTTACTAAACTAGAACATAACTTACAACTGGCTACT
Organism: Erythroxylum hondense; assembly: GCA_029829435.1. Classification (NCBI taxonomy): domain Eukaryota; kingdom Viridiplantae; phylum Streptophyta; class Magnoliopsida; order Malpighiales; family Erythroxylaceae; genus Erythroxylum; species Erythroxylum hondense. The sequence continues at coordinate 59,717,164 of JANKYF010000002.1, read as the reverse complement.
AGCTATATTCTTAACCTAATTTTTTTTCCAAAAGGGGCCAACATAATATAAATTTATTTAACATATTTATTCGAAATAATCTTTTATCTATTTCCTATCCTACATCATTTCTTCCTAGTTAATCCATTCTTATAAAAATCTACTAATGATGCCTACTAAATTAAATTCATTCACTCATAAGTTCATCAAACCAAATTTCACAGTAATGAAAGAATAGGTACAATATTTTATATTCTAATTAACATATACATTCACCTTAAAAACACTTAAAATGCAAACTTCACAAGCTAATGTTTTTTCACAATTTAAGTGATCATGTTCATAATTAAGCTAATTCCTTTCAATTCCATGCCATTGACATATCCACACAAAAACAAACAAAGAAAAATTATGTAACAAAAAATTTGCATAATGCAAATATAAACAAAATGCAAATTCATACACAATTGATCAAGTAAATGCATATACTTCCCCACACTTAAACAACACATTGTTCTCAATATTGACCTAGACCCTCCTTTTTGTATAATTTTACTATAGTATTGTATTTTGTAGTCTCACTTACTAAGAACTCATTATAATGTTGGTATAGCTTCTACTATATTAATACAATTTCATTCATTTTTCAAATAAAAAATGATACACAATTAAAGACAAACACATATAACTAATGTAACAAACATATAGGTCATTTAATTGCTTGGCCAAGTTTGCTACTTCAGCCTATAATGTTGTCACTGAATCAACAGTGTGTTCTCCATTTTGATCTCTAAAGATTTGTTGCTATCTGCCCTCTCTAATGTCCATAGACAACTATTATTTTTCATATTCTCTACTAAATCATGTGCATTATCAATTGTCTTCCACATTAATGAACCTATAGTTGTTGTATCAATGGTACATTTAGTGGGTGGATTTACTCCATTATAGAAGGTTTATAAAAGGAACTCCTTTGATAAGTTATAGTATGGGCGAATCCTTTGTAATTTTTTGAATCTTTCATATGCTTCGTATAATGATTCCCCTTCACTTTGATAGAAATTTGAATCTCCTTTATAATCCTTATATTCTTTATAAGGAGAAGTACTTAGCAAAAAAAATGCTTGTACCAATCGCTCCTCCCATATTATCATGTTCCTTGGGCTAAGAGAATTCAACCATGACTTGGCTCGATCTTTAAGCTTGAATGGGAATAACTTCATCTTGTTTTCATCCTCTGATAATCTATTATACCTAAATATTGCACATATATCTAATAAATTCTCTAAATGAGCATTAGGATCCTTATTGACCAGTTTATAAAATTGGACATTTATTTGTTGCATATTCAGCCGAGTTAGTTTAATATCAAAAGTATTTGTCTGCATTGGTGGTTTTGTGATCCCCTGTTGATTAGCATTAAACCTCGACCTTATAAAGTCCATAAGGGTTATTTGTTATCCTTTTTGGCTTCTTTCTTTTACCATTGATATCTTTATAGCATCTTGGTGCGTTTCTTTGCAAATCTCCCTCTCTTGTTGGTGATGTCAAAAAATTATGTATCTAAGAGTTTGCTTAAACTCCTAGTTAATCTTCTATTTATACACCTAAAATTACACAAGAAAAGTTTTCAAATCCTTAAATTAATGAAACTCAAATTGCGTTATATGCTAATTTATCAATCTTCAATAATAATGCTAAAAACTTATTAAAGTTTAATTTAAACTTATCTATACCACAAGTATATGGATGGTATCTTATAACATAAAAAGTATCATAGCAATGAGGATTGTATTAGTCACCTAACAATTCTTGTAACACTTTATTTAAGATCAACAATATGATAATATAATGAGAAAATAAAATAAACTAAATAAAATTGATAATTGAATAATTGAACAAGCAGTAATGAAATAGTTGATTAATCAATGACGAAAATGTAGGAATTACTTCTATCCTTATTTGTTTTCTCTTCACTTTTTTGATTTAACACTACTCGACCTAAATATCCAATAATTATGATTAACCTTTCTCAATATCTAACCAAGTAATTCTAGTTAAATGGATAGAAATTAAATTGTGACCTCTTGATATATCAAAACTCTTCCAAACTATCTAATTAGATTCGAAGCAATCCTATAGTTAACTAATAAACAATTAAGATCTCTCTTCAATTACCTATTAGTTTGATTTTTATAGGTCTATTATGGTACCAACTCTCATTGCCCAATACAACATAGATGATTCAACCTAATCTTTCAGTTCAAATTGAATATAAAATAATAAGCATACCAAAGTATATTATGTTAAATCAATAATGTAAAAGTTTAACAAATAATGCAAGAGTAATCCCTAAAGGAAGTTTGGAAATCCATATCCATCATATATCCAAATTGATCCATCATTGACATTCAATAACAAGGAAAGAAAAGAAATGAATAGAGGTTTGAATTTTGAATGTCTTCTCGTTTTTTGCCTTAAGTTGGAAAATTCTACACCTTGTTTTATTCAAAACTTTGGTCTTTGTGATCATTTTTTATGTTTCTAAAGCCTCTTTGATTTTTTTTTCTTTTTCTATTTATACTCTTAACCATCCTAGGGTTCTTTCTAGGGTTTCTCCACTTGTTTTTGTTCCTGCACAATATCTTTATCGCAATTGTGCATGGCACGCACGATCGTGACCAAGACTTCAAGGTCTTACTCCCTCATGCATGATCATTTAGGTGCACAATCGTGTCCCATCATGTTCTTCAAATCCTTCATCTTTTCTTCAATTTCCTAACTTGCTCATTATTGAACACATTAAATATCCCTTAAATCATATAATTAAGATCACATTCTTACCCTAATTAAGAACAACCAAATAAAACATTAACAAAAACATAAATCTAAGTGCTAAACATATGATTATCACCTAATAAAACACTTAAAAATACACTATAAAGCCTAGGAAACACACTATAATTTAGACCTATCCGGTCTGTCATATTGTCTCCCTATCTACTTAGAGAATTCCATAGGGGTTTCCTTTGAAATATGTGGTTGAAGGCACACAAAAATATGACCTAATGGCTTATTAGATGATTTTTCTTCTTCACTCTTATGTGGATCAGCTATTATTCCACTAGGATAGGCTGAACCTCTATCTCTTTGGAGTCATATGTAACAACCCAGATCACCCGCTCATAGATACTGTCCGTTTTGGGCCTTGGCCCAGCCAAGCCCTCAGGGTTTTGCTTTTCCCGAGGCCTTCTCAGGAGATCACCCATCCTAGTACTACTCTCACCCAAGCACATTTAACCTCAATGTTCTGATGCGATCCAGTGCATTAGGCTATGAAAAACGCGTCTGTAATGGAGAGGTATCCATACCCTTATAAGGCGTACTTCATTCCCCTCTCCAACCGATATGGGATCTCACACTCTCCAACCCTTAGGGCCCAGCTTTCTTTAGGGTCCAACCTAATTGGGACAACAATTCAGGCACTGGCTCTGATATCACTTGTAACAGCCCAGATCACCCACTCATAGATATTGTCCACTTTGGGCCTTGGCCTAGCCAAGCCCTCACGGTTTTGCTTTTCCCGAGGCCTTCCTAGGAGGTCACCCATCCTAGTACTACTCTCACCTAAGTACATCTCTCACCCAAGTACATTTAACCTCAGAGTTCTGATGGGATCTGATGCATTAGGCCATGGAAAACGCGTCTTGCGGAGGAGGTATCCGTACCTTTATAAGGTGTACTTCATTCCCCTCTCCAAAATATGTGGTTTATAAAGGTACAAATACCTCTCCATCACAGACGCGTTTTCCATGACCTAACGCACTGGATCTCATCAGAACTCCGAGGTTAATTATGCTTGGGTGAGAGTAGTTTTAGGATGGGTGACCTCCTAAGAACGCCTAGGGAAAGGCAAAACCATGAAGGCTTGGCTGGGCCAAGGCCCAAAGCAGACAATATCTGTGAGCGGGTGATCTAGGTCTCCCTTACAGACACGTTTTTCATAGCCTAATGCATCGGATCCCATCAGAAATCCGAGGTTAAATATGGTTGAGTGAGAGTAGTACTAGGATGGGTGACCTCCTGGGAAGGCCTCGGGAAGAGCAAAACTGTGAGGGCTTGGCTGGGCCAAGGCCCAAAGCAGACAATATCTGTGAGCGGGTGATTTGGGCTATTACAAATGGTATTAGAGTCAAGTTTCAGACCGGTTGGACCGGCAGGAAGCTAGGCCTCCCCTGTAAGACACTTTTTATGGCCTAACGCACCGGATCTCATCAGAACTCCAAGGTTAAACGTGTTTGGGTGAGAGTAGTTCTAAGATGAGTGACCTCTTGGGAAGGCCTTGGGAAAAGCAAAACTGCTGGGCCAAGGCCCAAAGTGGACAATATCTGTGAGCGGATGATTTAGGCTATTATAAGTGGTATCAGAGCCAGTTCTCGGGCTGGTTGGACCTACAGAAGGCTAGGCCTCCCTTACAGATGCATTTTCCATGGCCTATTGTACCAGATCCCATCAGAACTCCGAGGTTAAATATGCTTGGGTGAGAGTAGTACTAGGATGGGTGTCCTCCTGGGAAGGCCTCGGGAAAAGCAAAACCGTGAGGGCTTGGCTGGACCAAGGCCCAAAGAGGACAATATTTGTGAGCGGGTGATCTGGGCTATTATATCATATGCCATGAAAATCCTACCATCATAGTGACAGTTTAAGTTAGTAAGGAAATTCCATTCTTCCTTGGAAAACACTACCTTCTTGGAGTTGTAATCCTTTATTCTAGTTTCTAGTAGGCCTAAAAAATAGATTTTGCTTCCCTAATGAAGTGTGCCACCATTTATTGCTTATTTATGCTATTAAGACCTCTTGTATTCCAACAAAAATTAGACATTAAGGTATCGTATTAAGAGCTTTTTTTATTTTTCTTTACACATCTCCTAGTAACTATTTGGAACTACTTTCCATCCTCTAGATCCAAATTCTTTCCTTCTTGAATTGAGGATGCTTGTGGTTCTTCATTTTGTTGCCTTCTTATCTAAGAGGGAGTTGCATCTCTTTTGCTGAGGAGTTTTGATTGTTATTCTAGTCAATATGATTTATGTGCCCAGTAGGAGCCAAAAATTTCTATCTCATTTCCATTACTTCAACACCAACTTTAGTGTTTCCATTATCTTCATCTAGAGTAGTTTTTGTTATGCCACTATTCTCTAATGCATCTTCTTAAGTAGTTGTCATTACATTCCCAAATTCATCAGTTTCAATCCATTAGCTTTCCTTATCTCAATTTTTCTTCCAGTTAGCATCCATACTTGTTTAGGTTTGGTTACTTTAGGTTTCTAATTATAGATGACTAATACTTGATCAAAAAAGGAGTAGCCTTCCTTATCCATTCTTAAAATAGGAATTATTTATGCTAGCTCGTAATTAGAATCCACCAGAATGCAAATACTTGCATAACTAATTCTCTTTAAGGTTACTATAGTTTCATCTATGCATAGTTTTTTTTACCAATGTAGTTTCTTAAATGACTTAAGCCCTTGGTGATCCAATATTCTAAAGGAATGTTATAGATGTTAGCTCAAATGGTGATTTTTTTCTATCGAAGATCTTCCAACTTCAGCCTTGGTTTCCAGGATTACAAAAAGAGGGGTTAGGAGTTAAAGAAATAAGGTCTAACTTTGAGGATTTTATTAGCCAAAACAATATATTTGAACCTAAATAAAAATATATTGTTTTCATTTAGGAATGCCTCTTATAGACCATAACATTTCCATTATTTTGCAGCCTTACTATTCAGAGCTTGTAAGGATGGGCTTTTACAAATGAAGAAGCCTAAGGGTGTTTCATCCAATTTTTTCATACCCTCCTTGAGCATGTCTACTTCTAAGGACATAATGGCCTTGCCTTCACACATTTTATGGGGTTACAACTGAAGTTGGATTGAAGATCCAACATAATCTAGCACTTCTCTTAAGTTGGGTAATGCCTGATGGTTTACTAAGGGAGTTGTTAAGTGTAGATCCTAAAGGATCTAAAGTAGGCTATTGACCAACATAGTTTGGCACCAAGGGGGAGTGTACATGTACTATAAGTTTTGTCTAACCTAGTTTGCTTGATAAGGAAGGAAAGTCTTTATTGATTAGTTATATGCAACTAGTATTAAAGGGTTAAAAACCACCCTCCTAAGTAGAATAATGTTGAAGCCAATCAAGAAGGCAGGAGAATGGAGAAGGTTGTTATGAGGGTTCTATTTGGGAGTGGAAAAGAACAAATGAGATTATTGAGATGGGTTGAAGAGGAAGAATAATGGTAAGGAAGGGATCACTGGTGGTATGCATTTTAATCACTTCTAGAGAGAGCTTCTCTCTACTTAGTATCCATTGGAGGAAAACAGTACGACTTATATAAGTGTTTAATATATAGATTATTAAATGCACTAAAACTTTAATACAATATATACTAAAATAATATTTTAATTATACATTTAGACAAAATCATTTAATGATAATAAATTTTTTAATCCTATTATTATATTCAATTTCCTAATTGAGCACCTATAAAACTTTTTGAATTAAAGCCTTTAATTTACTTTCTTAATCAAGTATTTTTATTAATGAAAGCAACAAAAATATAGTCGTATAATGTAAAGTTGACACAATGTCAATATGATAAGAAGCATGTCAATATGTCACGATGGTACATAGTGACATATAATAATGTCATATAGGTACATTATGATGCTGACATGTTATCTATATGGATACCTACCTTTTAAGATACTATGTTAATAACATAAGTCTTATTATGAGTTTTACAATGTTATATGTTCTAGAACTCACGAGTCCCCCTTAGTAACTCCTATTCTAACTTGAACAATTTAATCAAGAAATTATTAATAATAGAAAGAATTAATTGAAACCAATTCAGAGGTGTAATCGATGCCAAGGAGCACATTAAGCATATAATTGTTGTGTATCATTTTCTATCCCTCTTTTCGGATTGTTTACGTTATCTTGTATAGATTGATTGGGTATTGTATAAGAATGATTTTAATGCTCTACTGAAGTGTTTTTCATGAAAAACCCATACCTAGAACTCGAATGCGATATGTAATAGTCATGTTGAAGGTCGTATTTGGCAACTAACAGTATTAAATCATTAAGGATAATATAGCATAAGTTAAATAGTCCAAGCTTGTGTGATTATTGCTTATATTAGTCTATTTTTCTCACTTGTAATGCTGCTGTCGGGATAAACTTAAAAAGCTTGTTATAGGTTTCTCGATAGTTAGGTTTGATTAACAAGCTCTTTTTAATTAACTACAACCTATGGAAAAATCGAGATTAATAGAGCTTATTATTAATTCACGACCAATAATCTTAAGAGAGTTGTAAAGACGATGATTCAATGACATCTGTGAAATTGTGCTTAGGTCGAGATTAAACCAAAGAATCATATTTCAATTCATTTGTCAATTTTATGACTCGACTATTTAATTTGAGTACTTTTGCATATTTAAGTTTTATTTTTTAATCCCTTTTTTACTTATATAGATAATTTAGGAAAGTAATTAGATTTAATCTCTGTGGGATCAACCTAGACTTGCTATTGTTATAGTAATAAGTTTAGTTATTTTAGTATAGTTATGACCCCTGACCAATTTTAACGTCGTTGCCAGGGATTACTATCCTCTACTTTTCTGAATTTATTTGTTTTGTTTTATTTTGTTTTTGTTTTTATTATTTTTATTTTTATTAACTTAGTTACGGTGTATGGTACGATCTTCTCACACTAATGAATTGAAATTTGATCAAGAACTAGAAAGAATAATACGCAGAGCAAGAAGACAAGTTTTACAAAGTTCCGAGGCTCCATCATCATCTGACAGAAAACTTGACTCTTCACCAGGAATTCAAATAGCTTTAGATTTACTTTCTTATTCTTCAAGTGATTCTATTTCTAAATTTGATTATGACATGGTTGAACAAAATAATAATCGCACTCTTAAGCAATTGGCTACTCCTGATTTTAATAACTAACCCTTATGTATTGATTTACTTGCTATTGATGTTACTTTTAAGCTTAAATCTGGTCTAATTCATCTTTTACCAACTTTTCGTGCTATGCGAGGTAAAGATCCTCACAAGCATCTTAATAAGTTTCACATAGTGTGTTCTAGCGTGAAGCCGGTCAGGATACAAGAAGAGCATATTAAGTTGAAAGCATTCCCATTCTCATTGGGGGACACCACTAAGGATTGGCTTTGCTAATTGCCATCTGGATCAATCACTACTTAGAATGAAATGTAGAGACTTTTTCTAGGAAGTAATTCCCTACTTCTCGAGCTATGAATATTCAGAAGGAAATATGGGCAATTCAACAACATCATTGGGAGACATTATATGAGTATTGAGCACTTTTCAAGTGGTTGTGTGCAAGCTGCCTGTACCATCAGATCAGTGAGCAACACTAATTCCAATACTTCTATGAGGGGCTTCTACCACAAGAAAGACGTATGATAGATGCACCAAGCAGATGTGCATTAGTAGATAAGACACATATTGAAGCTAGAAATCTAATTTCCAACATGGCTGTTGACTCCTAGCAATTCAGTATTTGAGAAGACCCCCGATCATTGAAGGTTAATGAAGCAAGTACTACTACATTAGAGCTGTTGGATCCCATTTCCGAAACCCAACTCTTGCGAAAAACCATCATAATTAACTTAAGCGTGCACATCATCATGAAGGGTTATTGCATTAAACCCCAATAGCCATCAATTTTTTTTTCTTTTTTTCTTTGGAGCCCATAATTGACGTTATCAATT
>JANKYF010000002.1:59512262-59525230 GCA_029829435.1 Erythroxylum hondense | reverse complement strand
CATAGCCGCAGCCCGGATCGTGCATACTCGTGTGGATACCGGTAGAGGGCATTCGCGTTTGCAGTGTCTTGGAATCCGAAAAAGAAGCAACCTATCCACAAAAATAAGGTATTTTCGTACATCCTTGGTATTTTTGATTATACATCATGCTGTTGTATGATTTTTCCGCAGTGTATTGTGAATACTCAGACCGTACGCGATCCAACAAACACTCGGGTCGTTTTCTAAAGATCTGCATTCACTTGTCTCCATGGATTAAGAAGAAGAATATTAGAGCAAATGAATGGATAAAACATAAAAGAATTAAGGGTGAAGCATGCTCACAACCTGCTAGAATTAGCACAGCGATGAGCATCACTCACGATTGTGCATGGATTTACATGGGCGAGAGACACTCTCATGCCCATGCAAGATATGGATGTGAATTTAAATGTGAGTTGAAGTAAAAGGTGAGCTGAAGCAACATGAGTGCAGTGTGTGACATGAAGAGGGGTTGGAAAAATAAAGAAGTGTGTGAGGATATTGGACAACTTGAATGAAAACATGAAAGAAGGATAAATATAAAGGAGTGAACCATAAGTCTGAGGGTTGGAACTTAACACTTGTCCACTACATTTTTACTACAACACTTTAAAACATAAAGTTGGAGGGTTGTGACAGCTACAAGTGAGCGAGTGATGTGTGATGTGTGGCTAAAAGAAGAGAAAAATGTGAGCTAAAAACATGCGAGGCTTAATTAAAGAGAATTGTACAGCAGCTGGGACGAGAGTATCATATAAGCCACCTATCCCATATTTATTTTCTAACCTAGATACTGAATAAATATAGATAGTAGAAAGGGGGAGGGGAAGCTATAAAGGAACAAAAACAATGTACCTTAGGAAAGAATAGAAAATAAAAGAAGGTGTATTCGATAGGGGTTCTTTGGGGGGACTAAAGCAATTCTTCTTATGAGCTCTTGATTTTAATGAAGATGAGGGATCTCTCAATTGGGAGAGACTTACGGCAAGGTACGTGTCCCAATGCCGGGTCAGAGGTCACATTGAAGTTGATGACCCGATTAAGCACTCCTTTGTTTTTGTTGTTTCTTTTTCTCTTTAGAAATTGATTGTGTTATCATATGTTAATTGATTTGAGTTTGTGTATGGATAATCATATTCTCCTTATCGTTCGATTATTTGGGTATGAACCCATTGGGTATTATGAAAAGTTGATTTGAATGCATTCATTAGATCGTTTTATCACAAAGCCATTGCTAGAATATTTAATGTAATTTGTAATTTTTATGTTAAAAAGGTACCAAAAAAATGTAGCTTAGGAAATAATAGAAAATAAAAGAAGGTGTCTTCGATAGGGGTTCTTTGTGGGGACTAAAGCAATTCTTCTTAGGAGCTCTTGATTTTAATTAAGATTATGGGTAAAGCTCTTAATTAGGAGAGACTTATGGAGGGGTAGGTGTGCCAATGCCGGCTCAGAGGTCACATCAAAGTTGATGACCCGACTAAGCACTCCTTTGTTTTTTTTGTTTCTTTCTCTCCTTAGAAGTTGATTGTGTTATCATATGTTAATTGATTTGGGTTTTGTATATGGATAATCATATTCTCCTTATCGTTCGATTATTTGGGTATGAAACCCATTGGGTATTATGAAAAGTTGATTTAAACGCATTCATTAGATCGTTTTATCACAAAGCCATTGTTAGAATATTCAATGTAATTTGTAATTTTTATGTTAAAAAGGAAGAAAAACAATGTAGCTTAGGAAAGAATAGAAAATAAAAGAAGGTGTCTTCGATAGGTGTTCTTTGTGGAGACTGAAGCAATTCTTCTTAGGAGCTCTTGATTTTAATGAAGATGAGGGGAAAAGCTCTCAATTGGGAGAGACTTAAGGAATTTACCAATTTATAGAAAGGGTATTTTACTTATCATTAATGCTAACCTATCCGATTATGTGTCAATGGAGTGTCAATTCTAGGCTATCCTAAGATTGATTACTCTCTGTCGAGTTATAACCATTAAACTTAAATTATAAACCCTAATAAGATTATGGAATTTGCAAACTCTCAATTCACAAATTATCCAAAACCTTAATTAGATCTGAAGCACTCTAATAAACTATCGGAACATCATACGAGATCTCTCTCCACACAATTACTAATATGATTTGTCACGATTTCTATTAAATCGTCTAACTCTTATTAATCTAATTTATTTGTTTTTCATTAAGTTCACCCTCTTAGTTTATTATCAAATTATGTAAGAACACAATCAAATCACGACATTCATCTAATAAACACAATCGACTAAATTATCATTCAATAAAAAAATCTTGCAGGAGAGTTTAGAGCATCATCAATATTCCAAATCCTATCATCATACTATCCATCTCAATTCTATACATAAATAAAATCAAAATGAAAAGGAAATAATGGCTTAGAATAGACGATGGAAGGCAACGATGTTGGGAAACCTCCTGATCTGGGAACCACGACGAGTTAACTTCGTCTTTCTCTTCTTCCTTTTCCTTCTTCTTCTTTTTAGGGTTTCAAATGTAGCTGATGCAAAAAAAAATTGCATTGTGCCCCTCTTAATGTTCTTTAAATAGTCTTTTATGTTTTAGGTAACCCTAGGGTCCCAAAGGTCAAAAAATTCCCTTGAAACGTGAAGTTCATAAGCGATTACACATCTACCTGATGCAGGCCATGATGATAGTCCACATTTGAGCCTTCTGTCATGATCTTGGCAGTTGTTTCAACCTGAGTGTCTTCCAAAACGCCTCTTTTATTCAATATTGACCTTGAAACACTAGTAAACACATTAAGATACCTCAAAAATATAATATTTAAGCTTAAAAGCTTATACTAACCCATAAAACACTTAAAACACAAATAATTAACAAACGAACACAATTTTAACCTAAACACATACTTTATGATCGATTTAACTACTAAACACATATCCAACTATACCCTAAAACACTATGCAATTTACACTTATCATCATCCCCACACTTAAACGTTTGCTTGTCCTTAAGCAAATAAAACAACAAATAACACAAAAACAAAAGGCACACAATGTAATAATAAAGCAATGGCTTCAAATTCATAAATCAAATTTAACTCTAAACACAATCATTCAAGTTGCTACAAATTATTAACATGCAAAATCTGCATCTAGGAACTCTGGACTAAATATACATATTAATCAAAACTTAATACTCAACCCTTTCAATTATACACACACATTAATAATTATTTGGTCAATCAAACTTTGTAACTAAACCTAGGTACGTTTTCATAAAAAGTTAAGCTACTTAAAAGTTTGGTAGGTTTTTATTAGAAAACATTCTTTTTTTGTTACTTTTTGTGATGGATCTAGTCTTTTTAAGCGGAGGCAAACATTGGTGATGAATGTTTATCCAGTTACTTAACTAAGTCATGTTTTTAGTAAGGTTCTTAATTGGAACGTCATTATAGCCTTTTGATGCGAACGCACACATTTGTGATACGTGTCGATCTGATTATTCGGTACATCACATCCTTAACTTTCTATTAGCTTTATTCATAATTAGAAGGTCAATAGAATGGTTATTTTGTAACATCCTATTACCCATGCTAAGGCGAGAATAGTGAATTATGGGAAATTAATGAGAAATTAGTAAATGCATATCATGCTTTGCAAATTTTTGCGCATACATGAGAATTTTGATTATTGCACATGAATATGATTGTACAAGCATTCATTGGCATTTTTTGGATATAACTGAGTTATAAATGCGATTAAGATGTGAATTGTAAATTATTTGTGATGAAAATTTAATTGGAGCATAGTATGATTACTTCAAAATTTTTGGTGAATTTTAGGAAATTTTTTAAATTTTGGGATACTTTGGACTAGGGAAAATATAAAAATATGGACCAATCATAGCGTGACATATGGCAGTATAGCACGGTGACATAATTATTACATGCACAAGAACACGTAGTTACGTGTTTTAGACGAAAGATTTTCCTACAACTTGTGTTGTTTTTCATTTGGTTTTGATTTTCACCATATACATCAACACTAAAATCCTTTTAATTCATTAATAACTAAAACATCTAATACTTAATGCAAACTTAGCAATCCAAAGATTGGTTTGTTTCATTTATCTTTGTTTTTCCCTCTATTCATCGAAACCTTTTCTTTAATCTCACTGTTAGGTTTTTGCTAAAATATCAAGTAAGTTATGTCTTGAGCTTTACTGAGTTTTGTAAATAATTTTGATGACGTTTTGTTGTATAAACGAATACATGCATGAGAAGTTTAATAGTGAAGTTTCGATGTATCAATAAGCTTAATGAGGAAATGAATTTGTTACCAAATTAGGATAACAACAACTGTATGTAGAAGTGTTAAACGCGTCTGAGTCGAATTTGTGTTGAGAACTTGAAAGTGCAGTTGTAGTGGTAATGAATTAGTTGAATGATTTGTAAAACAGGGATATGAAACAGGTTATATTTTGGGTATACAAAAGTGTTAGGGAGTTGATGTAAAAATATATACTCTGTTTTGGTTTAGAGAAATCTGAATATGGTGATTTCATTGTCCATGCATGAAATTGTAAAGTATTTTTAAAGATGGTTTTACATGAATTTAAGTGCGTTAGATGATATGAAATGAAGTTTTGGTGAGGCCGTGAAATAGAGATGCTTAAATGATAAATTTCTGATGAAATAAATGAGTTGAAACATGGGAAAAAAATGTATCAGATGAATGTAGAAAGTGAAACAAATACAGAAGCTGGAATTTGTAAGTGTGAGAATTGGATTTTTATGTTTAAGTGTGAATTTTTAATTTTTGAGTTATTATGTGTTGTTAAGTTGAAATGAAGTTAATAGAATTGGTTTAAGTGTTTTAGTGTAATTGATGAAGAACATTGAAGTGAGATTAAAAATTTGAGGAATTACAGTAGAGAGAGGAAGTTTCGGATTTTTGATATTTGGATGGTAAACTTGAATTTGATTTTGTTTAAAGTTTTTATTGGCTATAGAAGTGTAAAAGAGATGATTTAGAAGTGATTAAGTTGTAAAACACATGAAAAATGGAATGAGAAGATGGAAAAGTTGTTCAGTGAAGAAGCATGATCACGATTTCATTAATGATCGCGACCTGCTAGTTAAATTTGCGACTTCCAATCATTTTTCTGAAAGTTATGTTTCTGAACATCCTTTGATATTTTTGCTATAACTTCTTCACCTAATGTCTAAATGACCTAATTCTTGAACCAGTAGATTTATAAGACACTGACCTTTACTTCCACCAAAAATTAAAGCCATTTGAAATGGATTGATTGATGAATTTAAGATGAAAATGTTGACAATGATAAAGTATGATAACTGGAATGATTTTACTAAACATACTTTGGTATTTTGAGAAAATTTTGACCTATAGTTTTCTAATGGAATTATTATTTATTTGAAATGAACTAGAGCCATAGGGCTACAAATTTTCTAAAGAGAACGAATTCTAATTCTGTCATGAAGAATTGCAAAATCTGACTTGAAGTTGATTATAGAGCACAGTTATGTTTTAAGAACAGACCAAAGTAAATTGACTATAACTTTGGAAATACTGAATTGAATTGAATGACCTTTGTATCATTAGAAAGTTAAGAAATTGGAGAAATTTTATGGAAGAAATTGTTGCCTAATTGTGTCATTTACATTATGAAAATGATAATGCATGTTGACTTGAAAATATGTTGTTAGAAAAATATGAAAAGGGTCATTTGATATGCACGAGCGTGAGTTAAGTTATCACACCCATGACTGAATTAATTTGGATTGCACTATTGTGAGTTTGTGTGCACGGCCATGACTTTTCTTGGAATGTAAATTATTCATGAGGGCTTTGATATCTAAATGATTTGGTGATACAAATTATAATAAGATACCTGGAATTGTGATTGAACATATATTGTGCACAATTTTGATATACATATATGTGCATAAGAAAATATTTATACATTTGTGAAAAAATGTAATATTTGTAAATGTGTTTGTATGTTATAGAGGAGCACGTTGGATGACAGTTAGACGTTGTTGGACCATCCAGGCAATAGAATATTGGAGCAAACTGTGAGTCAACCTAGATGATTTTTCTTGGATTGATTGTATTTGTTTAATTTCCAAATATTAAATGTTTGTAATTTGTTTATGGACTCTGGACTTAAAGTCTGAGGGGTTTAATATTTGGGAATGTATTGAAAGTGTTCTATGTGTATTTGAATTTTGAATGATAATTGAATTCTCAATATAAGTTGAATGCTGGACTTAGGTCCGATGACTATGGGATTTCTGTCCGTGGATCATATCTGATTATTATACATGGCATATTCTATATTTGATATGCATGCTTGGATAAAGATGTTGTGACTAGAGTAGCCAGTATGAAAGCGCTTACACATAGAGCTTTGCTCCATGATTTTTGGTTCTGTATATAGAGCTATGCTTCGTGATTCTGTTCTGACTGAGCCCTATGGGCTAGTATTTGTATAAGTATGTGATAGGCACTCGGTCATAACAATAAGAATGAATGTGAGTGTCATACATATAGAGTACATATATGATTGAAATTCATTGAATGACTTGGAAAGTTATAATGAATGATAAATCAATATGAATTATTTGATTATATGAACTGTGTGATTATATGATGTGCCATATTAATGTAAGAATCTCGAATATATAAGTTGTGAACGAATAATTCTGAAATATGTTATTTGTGTATGACCTGGGTGAAATCATCAATGATGGTTCGCTTAATGAGTTCGCAAAACTCATCAAAAATTGCAATGTAGCTTTTTAGGTATGAGACAAGAGACCTAGTTTTTTAATCTGGATTTGAGGACCATTTTGGACTAGTTATGGCTCAGAGGTCTGTCAGCTGACATTGGAAGAGTTGTATTTTGTATTTTGTACTTTGTAGTTTTTGTCTAGAACTTGTATAAAGTTTGTAAAAATACAGTGTAAGTTTTCGTGAATGAATGCAATGAAAGGTTTTAAATTTTCCTGACATTTAATTAAGTTAGTTGATCCCATGTGTAAGTTGGATTTGTTTTTGTTCTATCATACCATTATCATAGGATATGTACTTGAATGTCCTTGCATGTTCAAGTATATACTTTGTAGTAATGGGATGTTGCATATTTATTTAAAATTTACAAACTCTTTTTTTATACCTACCTTGTTGCTTTAGTGACTCGTTTTTATGAAAAAAATAATAGCAAAACTACTTAGTTGAATGACCTCAAATTATGAATGAATATGACAACTTATAGGGTGATAAACTAACGCTAAATCCTAATTAACTTGCATTTTTTAGCTAAAGAACTTAAATCTCTAATTTCGTGAGTTAACTAATGACTCTTCACAACCTAATAGATTATGTTCAAAATTAAATTGATTTCATTCCATCTAAGTCATTAATACATTCACATAATTCACATTATGCAACCTAAACACACTAACAAAACAATATGCAAAATTCACACTCAAAGCAAAACACACAACCCTCCTTACGCTCGAATAACACATTGTCCTCAATTTGAGAAGGAGACAAACAAATGCACATGGAAGGAAATAACATAAAAATAAAATAAAACAAAAATAAAGACTAAATTTAAAAGAAAGGATTAGAAACAAAACCTTACGATGATGGAGGTGATGATGGTAAGGTGTTGAGACCAAATCTGCTTGACGATTGAGATTGTTGTCTTATCTTGGAATTGCTTAAAGAGAGTAAGAGAATTAGTAATCCCAGATAATTTCAAATCATTAAAATTTTATTTAAAATGTAAAACAATTCTAACGAAACACAATAATTTAAAACTAACTACTGAATGTGCTAATTTATGGTCATTAGCTTGACCTTGTACCATTGGAAACTTAGTCATAATTAATTGTGAGTGACTTGCTTCCTCCCTTTTCGTTCAACATCAATTTTGTAGCCTGTAAGTAAGCTACAAATTGTAAAATGATGAGAAGGACAAAATTGACAAAATTATGAAAACCAATTAAGCTCAGTAATGTCCTTTTTTTGAGTGAACTATTAACAAAACAAGGAATAATAGAACTCCCTGCATCTTTCATGGAATCCAATAGTTTGCCTGGTAAGAGGGTAAGCTGTTCTCTTCTTGGTTCTTCCTCATTCTCTCTTATCTCCTCTTCTTATTTAGCTTCTTGAGCAGAGACTTTCATAGCTTTTTCAAACTTGACATCCTTTGTCAACTGTCTGTTGTCATCCTTTTCTTCATCATCTCTTGGTCTTCTACAAAATAAGGCTCAACTTGATTTCCCACTGATTTTTCTTGCTCGTCCCCACTTCTAAGTATGATAGCCTCATATTACGCTCATTGATGTAATTTCATATTACTTAAAGAGTCTTCTACACTTCTCTTACAAAATTCACAGGAATGTTGTCTCACTTGAATCTCTAGGTTGTGAATAAAAAAGGCATAATTTTCCATTACCTGATCAAATTGCTCTTCCAGTTTCTTTTGGATCTCTTCCATACCTTTTAGCATATCCATGATTTTGTCCAATTTAGAATCCCATAAACTAGACTCATCTTGTTGAAATCCTATGAGGTTTTGATGTCCTATATGAGTACTTACAATGTTAGAACAACAAAAATATGGGTAGTTTTGCCACCCCAAAGTGTACGTGTTTATATAAGGATGATGATTTCCCCAACTAAGTTGGGGCTTATTGAAATCTGCAAGAGCCCTTTGCTCCCTATAATATATATATCCTCCATGATCGTTCTTTTTTATCTCTTCTTGATATCTAGTTTTCTATAGTCTTCATCGCTACTTTGTAATGTCCAAATCAATGTGTTTTTTACTTACGCCTAAACTTCCTACACTTTTTTTTTTATGATTAGGTACCACAATCACAAAAGATAGTGAAATGCCTTAGACTACAAAAATTAAACTAATTCTACACTTCCCTAGTAATGGCGTCAAAAACTTGATCGGGGTAAGTTTTAATCATATAAACCCTCAATATTCTTCAAGCGCACGATTCATAGTATAGTATTAAAGATGTCGATCCCACGAGGAAGTATAGTAATCTAATCTTAAAATCTAAGGCCAAAAACACTATAAAAAAGAAATAAAAGATGCAACAAAAATTAATTACGAGAATAGAGTTTAACCAATCAAGTTAGAAATTAAACACAAAAGTATTAACAAGTGAGAAATATGCAATCACAATAGAAATCAACCTAAGGAATTTACTAATTTATGAGAAAGAGGATTTTACTTATCATTAATGCTAACCTAGCATATTATGCGTCAGTGGAGTATCGATTCTAAACTATCCTACGGCTGATTACTTTGCCTCGAGTTATAACCATTAAACCCTGTTCAGATTATGAAATTTGCGATCTCTCAATTCACAAATTATCCAAAATCCTAATTAGATCTGAAGCACTTTAATAAAGTAACGGAACATCACATGGGATCTCTCTCCGTACAATTACCAATATTATTTTCCATGGTTTTTATTAAATTTCCTAACTCTTATTAATATGATTTAATTATTTTTCATTCAGTTCACCCTCTCAGTTTATTATCAAATTATGCAAGAATACAATC
Organism: Erythroxylum hondense; assembly: GCA_029829435.1. NCBI lineage: Eukaryota > Viridiplantae > Streptophyta > Magnoliopsida > Malpighiales > Erythroxylaceae > Erythroxylum > Erythroxylum hondense. The sequence continues at coordinate 59,515,591 of JANKYF010000002.1, read as the reverse complement.
AAATCACGACATTCATCCAATAAACACAATCAACAAAATCATCATTATATCAAAATAAAATCCCAAAATAAATTTTAAAACATCATCAATATTTCAAATCCTATCGTCATACTGTCCATCTCAACTCTATACATAAATAAAATTGAAATGAAAAGGAGTTAATGACTTAGAGTAGACAAAGGAAGGCAATGAAGTCAGGAAACTTCCTAATTCGGGAAGTACGTCGATTCAACTTCTTCTTCCTCTTCCTTCTTCTTCTTTCTCTCTCTCAATATTCTCTCTTTAGGGTTTCAAATGTGGCTGATGCAAAAAAGTTGCTTTACGCTCCTCTTAATGCTCTTTAAATAGTCTTTTATATTTTAGGTAACTGAAAGGTCTTTTTGAGATCTGAAGGGTCCAAAAATTCCCTAAAAATATGAAATTCGTAAGTGACTGCACATATGCCCGATGCAAGTCACAACTGTGGCCCTATAAGCCATGATCGTGGCCCACATCTGAGCCTTCTGTCACGATTTTGGTCGTTGTTTTGGCCCGAATGTCTTCTAAAACTCCTTCGTTCTTTAATATTGACCCTGAAACACTAGCAAACACATCAAGATACCTCAAAAATATTATATTTAAGCCTAAAAGCTCGTTCAAACCTATAAAACACTTAACACACAAATAATTAACAAAATAACACAATTCTAACTTAAACATATACTAAATGATCGAATTAACGGCTAAACACATATCAAATTGTGCTTTAAAACTCGATGCAATTTAAGCTTATCAACAACAAATCATCAAAATATGTTTCAGAAGGGTGTAGGCTAAGATAGAACTAAAGAACCACATACCTAATGAATTCACCACTTTCATCACTTTGCATGTTTTCTTTAATTTGTTCTTCTTACTTTAGTTTCGTTTTATTTTCTTATTTGAAACTAATCGAAACCCCCTAATCCTAAAAACTGATTGATTTCATTTTAAAAGCTAGCCAAATACTCTCTGTGGGATCGAGTTAGACTCATCACTGTTATAGCAGTAGGCCTAGTTTATTTTGACTAGCGTTACGACACGCTATCAAAAGCTACAACAGAATTAAGTTTATTTTTCAAAAGCTAAACGTCATCTGAAATAAAGTTGGTTGAAATGGAAAAATTAGAAAGGGAAGTTCCAGTTATCTTGTGCAAATTGAAAGAAATTTTTCCTCCAAATTTCTTTGAATGTACGGAGCATCTACCCATACATTTAGTACACGAGGCTAAACTTGTTGGTCCAGTTTAATATCGATGGATGTATTCATTTGAGAGGCAATTATAGTTAATATTTAAATAAAAATTATAGTATGTTTTAATAACATAATTGCAATAACCCTATTTGTAATGTAGTTGTTTGCATCACTTGAAGAAAAACATCGAAAACAAGGCTAGAGTTGAAGGTTCGATATATAATGCCTATTTTATGGAGGAAGCAAATGCATTTTGTTCACATTATTTTCAGCCGTATGTTCACACAAGAGAAAGAAAAGTTCTTCAAAATGACGATGGGGAAGAAACAGGTGATGTTTATAATCCATTTTCACATATCCAGAACAAACATATAGATATTCAACAAGAAGAATGTTAACAGTAGAAGATATAGAGGTTGCCTATGGTTACAATTTATTGAATTGTCAAGAGGTTTAACCTTTCGTGCAGTAAGTTTAAGTTGATTTTGAAATAGATTATTTGAGTTTCCGAAGTTACTATTGCTCACAACAAAATACATAATAATGTTTTTAGATTATACGAGTAATGGTTACGTGAGCGAATGCCCAAAACATCACAGGATGATATCAATAAAGAATTTGAAAGACACTTTCCTCGATGGTTCAAGAAATATGTAAGTTTTAACTTGTAATAATTGAAATGGTTGAATTATCATATCAAAGTGATTAAATAACATTATATTATTTAATATAATAAATTGTTTTTGTGTAACCTCAAAAAAATCCAATAGAGAACATGTTCATATGTCATCTTGCAAAAGGTCTTAGTGAACTGTTAAATCATGTTCAATGTATTTTGTTAATAGATACTAATTTCATTTAGAATATCTTGGTCATAGCATGACAACAGTAAATAGTGGGGTTTGCATATAGGGAGAATTGATGGATTACTATGGTAAAATTATTGAGATACTTTTAATTGAGTACCCTACATTGCCAATAAAACAAAGTGTGATATTTAAGTGTGAATGGTTCGATTCAACTCCTAATGTTGGAACAAAATTGCAAAACTGATACAATCTAATTAAAATTAACTAGAGAAGAAGATTTAAACAATTTGAACCTTTTATGTTAGCTTACAATGAGATAAATCAAATTGGTTGGCCATATGCAAAGTAAAACCTAGAGGTGTTTTAAATTAAACAGAAAACTAGAAAATAAGAGATTTGAAAGTGAAGTGTTTAAGGAAGATGTTTATTAAATAAATGCATGTGTAACATATGAAGACAATGAACCTTTGAATGATCCAAATAATCAATATGTTGAAATTTCATCCAGAGATGATGAGGAGGGTGATAGATCTGAAGAGGAGCCTGAGATTAATTTAATTCTTGGGAAAATGAAGATGATAATGATTTTGATTTACAAATAAGTGCTGATAGCGATTAATTTGTGTTTGTAATTGAATATTATATGAATAAATTTATTATTTCATTAATAATATATTGTTATTTATTGAATTTATATTTTTATTATATATTGAAAAATTCAATAAAAATTGAATTTCAGGTTAAAAATATGTCATCAAAGAGGAAACATGATAGGATGAGGTCAAGGCTCAAGTTACAATAATTTGGAGAAGCTTGTGCATTTCCAAATGAAGCATCACATTCTACAGATGCTATTGCACATTCAGATGAGGCATCATTTCCTGTACCTGCTGCTATACCATCCAACAGCCCTACGACACCATCTAGCAGCCCTACACCATCCACCACCCCTATTCTGATAGAGATATCAAGGGTAAACAATACGGATGAAGGAGGCAACCTTTAGTCTGGAGCTAAGGGAGTTGAAGAAAGAAATTACATCACAATTATCAACAATTTGTAAGTAAAATTCTGTAATATAGGATAACACCATAGGTTTATACTGAAGTTGTAGGCTTTAATTTGAAAATGATGTAAAATAACTTATCTATTAGTTTGGTACCATATGAAATGTGCTCAAGAAATATCTCATCTATGTTCAAGGGGAGGATTGATCTTAAGGGTTAAATATGTAGGAAAATCCCGGGGTAGGCATCACATGCCCACGGTGCGGAATTAAAATTTTTGAGTCCCGGGACATTCCCGAA
>JANKYF010000002.1:59423252-59435926 GCA_029829435.1 Erythroxylum hondense | reverse complement strand
TTAGAAATATATAAATTAAAACTTCCTTTAATTTATTTTAAATTTCCTAATTAAATTTATAACCATAAATCAAGATTGAAGTATAGCAATAAGTCCCCAAATAATAAACTCCAAGATATACTTAACTAACCACTTAACAAATTCAATAATACTAAAAAGAATAACAAATAAGAGAAAAAACAGGATAGTTATCCAAAAAGTAATAATAATATATAAATATTAATAGATTTCTAAATCATCCAATTATATTGTAAGAGAAAGTATAGATACTAGCAAATCATGATAATTCTATTCTTGTTTTGAGCAAATATTTGTACTTCTCATATATAGGTGTAACGAATAGTTTGTAACAAGTGCTTAACAAAGCAAGTATCTTACAATTGGTGAAGAAAACTATTAAAAGTGATCAAAACCTGACATCTAAATGAAAAGAACTCATTTTGTCAACAACATTATGTTTAAAAAGGGAAAGGATGGGAGCTTGTTGAATCTAATAGGATTAAACATTTGGTGTTGGTTGTCTAACCAAAATTAGTCGTTTCTTTAATAGGATGATTTATTCTTCCAAATTTGATGTTTTCCAAAAAGACAACTAAAGTCATTAGATGATTTAAAACCATAATTAGCTATAATTAGATTATATAAGTAAGTGCTTAATGGGAAATCAGGTAAGATCTAGTCCCATGCATAGTAGAATATAACTGTACATTTCCTTATAATTTTTTGAAACCTAAAATCACTTTAAAATTATACAATATGATTACATATAAAATAGAATAAAACATGAACCATAATTTATTCCTTATTATGATGTTTGATTATTTTCTTATTGTTTCTGTTGAACGTTCTTGAAGTTAGTTTATGTCAACCACCATAACCACACATATGCTCGATTTCTAATAATATCCACAAAAACATGTTAAGAGAACTCTACAACTATCGTAGAGAGTGTTAAGCAAAAAAATACTAGCTCCCTTTGAACCTAAGTCTATTTATAATAAGTTTTAGACCTCTTAGTAATTTAATTAAAAATATAAATTTAATTTTAATTAAACTTTAATAAGAATTACAATTAATTCTAATTAAATATTAATTAGGCTCATATAAAATCTAATATCTCATATGGAATTTTATTTATTAGATATCTTATATTTAATCATAAAGTTTTTCAAACTTTACAGTCAAGTCCAACTTAATTAAAAATATCTTTTCTCTTTTTAACCCGTTCTCTATCTGTAACCTATTAAGTTCCTAAATATGTTGACAATGAATATAATTTATAAACCTTAATCGTATTCAAGGTTAGATAAATTAAACTCCTACAATTATCTTTAATTCTCTAATTAAACAATTTATATACATTGATTAAGATTGATGTCTATCAACTTATTATGACTGCCTAAATATTTAAAAATGTCAAATTGGCTTTAACTAACCTTTTCATGCATGATTTTTATATATAATTTATTATTTTTGTCACACATTATTTATATTAGATCTAGACCATGAAATTAATGTCCACTATATTTTAATCTAATTATTTTAGTTCTCTATCATTAGTAATTGATTCTATATATGACATTTGTTAACTACTTTATAAAGTGTTATCTCACTTTGATCGAGAATTTTTTGAATCAATACTAATCAAGAATTATGAAATATCTCTGATTACTTTAGGGTGATAAATTTTATATTAAACACTTAATTACCTCTATACAATTTATGTTATATCTAATGACTACCAATTGAGCTACCTTTACTAAAATAAGTGTATCAAAATATAACAATTCGTATATGAGATAATTAAGTTATTTTAAGTCAAAGCATCAATTATATAATCATCATAATGAGAATTTCTATATACATACAACTAATGTTTGAAATTAAATTTTTATATGGAGTCAATTCAGTAAATTTATTATCTAATAAACATGCATACATTTATTTAGGTATTTTCATACTTTATTCAATAAAATCAACTACTTTATTCATAAGGAAGAAACATAATATGTGTTTATCTTTGTACGCTTAGTCTTAAATCTTAATAGAACAATAATTAGAAATAATTTAAGAAAAATACATTAAATGTAATATAAATCTCATAATTATAATTTAATTATAAATTTATTTAAGTATACATATGAATATATATGAGATAAAGAATACCTTTAAGAAATTACGTAAATAAACTACAACTAACCTATTGATTGTATTGTAAGAAATAAACCAATACCACCACTTTCTTGTTATTAACAAAAATATTAGCATACATTAAAAGTATTGCATAGTTCTCTTTCTTCTTTATTTCCCTTTTAGCTCTTCTATCTCCATGGTAAACTTTCTCTCCCACCTGAGTTTCCACGTAAGAGAAAAATCCAACCTTTTTACAAGTTTGATTCGTGACAGTGATCTTATATTCTAGATGAATACTTACTAACATGCCATTATTGCATAGGACAAGCCATGGTCTTTGGTTGCGGTGCCCATGTTGGTTTACAGTGACAGTCTGAATGTGTCTATGGGCAGAATGAAATCTAACTTGGTCACTTGATATTTAGGAAATCCTTAGTGACATTTGGAGTCTTGTCGGTGAAAAAAGAGGGAAACAGCAACTATTTCTCAGCTTTTGATCTTCAGGGGTGGTCGTCCCACTCCAATTGATGGTAGGACCTGTTCATTGAAGTTTTTCCCTACTAAGAATACTTTATTTATCGTTGTTGGGATTAGGTATGACCTTTGCTGACAATACATTAGAGAAGAAATTTGATGTTTGCTTCTTGATTAGCGAGACAATCTTTGAGCCTTTATTTTCTAGAGAAAAGTTGAACGCTCACTGGACAACTCCATTGTTACGGATTAACAAATACCAGTGCGCATCCCATAAAACCGGCCCTTCACACTCACAGATTTCGCTGCCGATGGGAGTCAGGGTTCTGCATTAATTCCAGAAGAATAATTAAGCAATTTTTGGTCCTTTGCTTCAAGAAAATTGTGTAATCAGATTGACTAAAAGCCGAAATCAATTCATTTCATTCTCTCGAGTGACTATTGGGGCATTTTATTGAGAGGACGCTATGGGACCCAAATATTCAACAACTCTGCACTAGAAATATTTTTTTGCATTCTTTAAACAACATGGGGGAGCACCGAGAAAGATCTAACAACTTGAATTTGGTATTGTTAATGAAATGGAAGATGATGAAAATTATAGGAAAACTAATGGGCAAGGAATTGTTTCTATCTGTTTGGTCCGCCTTGATACTTCTGTTTCCTGAACACACTAATGCAGCTGACAAAATTATTCCTGGGCAGTCCATTAATGACAGCCAGACCATGGTATCAGGAGGTGGTAAATTCGAACTAGGATTCTTTAGTCGTGGAGATCCGAGTGTTCGATATTTAGGAATATGGTATAAAAGTATACCAATTCAAACAGTTGTCTGGGTGGCAAATAGGGATAGCCCACTTGTGAATTCTTCTGGAATGTTAACCTTCACGGTTGATGGGAATGTTGTCCTCCTCAACCAAACAAAAGACCTATTGTGGTCATCAAGTTCTTCGCATGCTGTAAGAAGCCCAGTTGCACAGCTTTTAGACACTGGAAACTTCATTCTGAGAGATGATAGTGATAACAACAAAAATAACTTGTTATGGCAAAGTTTTGATTATCCATTTGATACACTGCTAGCTGGCATGAAACTGGGTTGGAGCAAGAAATCTGATCTGAATTGGCACCTGACATCTTGGAAAAGCTCTAATGATCCCTCTTCAGGAGACTACACATACAGTGTGGATCCTGGCGGGCTTCCCCAACTCGTTCTTCGGAAGGGATCTACAGAGCAGTTTCGCAGTGGACCATGGTATGGGAATCAGTTTAGTGGTATGCCAGCTCTCATGACAAACCCAGTTTTTCAACCCACATTTGTCTCCAGTGGTGATAATGTGTACTATTCCTACAATATCATGAACAACCTCACGTCAAGGTTTGTCTTGAGTCCATCTGGCTTGGTCCAGCATTTCTCATGGAACGATAGACTCTCAAGTTGGAACCTCCTGTTCACTGTCCAACAAGACCGTTGTGACACTTACGGGTTATGTGGTGATTATGGCGTCTGTGATATAAATAATCCCACCATTTGTTCTTGTATGAAGGGCTTTCAACCTAGATCACCCCGAGACTGGGAAGTGATGGATTGGTCAGGTGGATGCATTCCAGTGGATCCACAAATATGTGGCAATAAAGAGGGATTTATGAAAATATCCGGATTGAAACTGCCAGATGCTTCAGAATTTCGAGTGAACGTAAGCATCAGCACTGGTGATTGCAAGGCAGAATGCTTAAAGAACTGTACTTGTGTGGCTTATGCCAAACCTGACATTGAAGATACTGGCAATAGCTGCGTGACTTGGTCCAGAGGTTTGATTGACGTTAGACAGGTAGCCCAATTTGGGCAAGACCTTTATGTAAGAGTGGCAGCTTCGGAACTAGGTAAGAATATTTCTACTTCTTTTCTTCAGATCTCTTAATTTCAGGACAAACTAGTGCTAGCAGATGACCTCCATTGGTCATTGTAGACAAAAGATTTTCACTGTTTTCTAATGGCCAGTGTCAATTATAAGAGATTTGATCAACAATTCTGTTGGCCTAAGAACCAGTTCAAATATCTCTACTCTTGCTAGGGTGGAGACCTGATCTTGCGTTTAGATAATCTACTGCGCAATTATGACCAATGTCTGTACCTTGTGTAATTGGTCAATGATATAGATTATTATCCTTCATCTGTGGTTGTCAGAGGCCGATGCTGCTGTTCATATTAAACAAAAGAATGTGGCAATCGTCGTGTCCATATCATTGACTTCGGCACTTATTATCTTGATTTTAATTGGCTCGTTTGTGGCCTGGACTAATAGAAGAAAAATAGGTGAGATTCTTCGGTTTTTCAATTCTCATAATGATAGTATTTGGGGGTTTCTTTTTCACTAAATCCGACGTTGTTCACGTTGATAGAAAATCAACCAAATAATGAAGTCAATATCAACAGAATTGAGAGTCAGAGGGATGATCTTGAACTCCCTGTGTACGAGTTTACCACCATCCAACTTGCTACAAACAATTTTTCTGCTGCTAACAAGATCGGCGAAGGTGGATTTGGCCCGGTATACAAGGTAAGAGTTGTTTCTGTCATGATATTGTATTGTTTAACGGTCTTGAGCTTTTATACCCTTCCGAACATGGACATTATAGTAAAAAATATAAAAACAAAGGAACAGATTAGAGCATAAAAAATTATCTTCTGTTTCATGATAGATTTATGCAGTTCCAAACGTTGGAAAAAATTAAAAAATCGTGCAGGGAGAGTTGCAATGTGGACAAGAAGTAGCAGTAAAAAGACAGAGAGAGAACTCCGGGCAAGGCCTTCGAGAGTTCAAGAATGAAGTCATTTTGATTTCCAAACTCCAACACAGGAATCTTGTAAAGCTTCTTGGTTGTTGTATCCATGGAGAAGACAGGATGTTAGTCTATGAGTATATGCCAAAAGGCAGCTTGGACTCCTTCATATTTGGTTCGTATCTCCACTTTACGTACAAGCATTGCCCTCTTTATCATCGGCTCTAGAAATAGTCTTTCATGCTTCATAACACAAACTGGATCTTTTGCCCTCTCCAAATCTCCAGTTAAAATGCAACGAGCTAATATTTTATGCAGATGAGACGATGCGACCATTACTCAAGTGGAAAAAGAGGGTAGATATCATTGTGGGAATAGCACGAGGAGTTCTTTATCTTCATAGAGATTCAAGATTGAGAATAATCCACAGGGACCTGAAAGCTGGTAATGTTCTACTAGACAGTGAGTTGAATCCAAAAATTTCAGATTTTGGAATGGCAAAGCTGTTTGGTGGAGATCAGGTAGAAGGCAATACAAAGAGGATAGTCGGAACATAGTAAGAAGCAACACAAAGAATTGGATTATTGTCATTTCTCATATCAGATAACTTTGTTACTGAACTTGCATTGCTTTTTCGAGGGATGCAGTGGTTACATGCCTCCAGAGTATGCCATAGATGGACATTTCTCCTTAAAATCTGACGTTTTCAGCTTCGGTGTCATACTATTGGAGACGGTGAGTGGCAAGAGGAACCGGGGATTTTTCCATTTAGACCACAAACTTAACCTTTTGGGCCATGTAAGTGCAGAGAATGAAAGATTTCTTCAGTATAGAGAATATTGATCATCAGCATGCAGGAAGTAGAAGTATTAAAATTTATTATCTGAGATGAACTTTTACAGGCATGGAAGCTGTGGAACGAAGGAAAGGCCCTGGAATTGGTAGATCAGTTGTTAGAGTGCGAGTTTTCTGATACTGAAGCAATGAGATGTATCCAAGTAGGACTGTTGTGTGTCCAACAGCGTCCAGAAGACAGACCAGCAATGGCTTCGGTCCTCCTAATGTTGGATGCTGAGGATACGTTTTTGCCTGACCCTCGGCGACCTGGATTCTGTGCTGAAAGATGTCTTTCAGAGACAGAATCAAGTTCTCTCGGAAAGTTGATATCCAATGAATTGACTGTGACATTGTCAGAGGGTCGCTAGGATATGCTTTTTCACCTCTCAAACCTAGTTTAATATTAAAAGAATCTCGACAGGAAACTAGCAATGATCCTCACTTTCTTCTGATTTCTCGTTGGGATTATGATTACGTTAATCTTATATCTTTCCACGTTATTTCTTTTTTTCAATATGTTGAATATATAATTTTGATAATAATAAAATATCAAAATAGTAACAATTTGTTAGAGGAAGTGAGAAGCATTCTCGTCTATCAATCCGTAACTAGTTGTTCCACATGATTCTCCTTCTATGTTAGTTGAACTAGGAAAGATTCACGCCTGCTCGCATGGGTAGGTCAGTTGATCATTGACAAGGTTGACATGGGATAAGGATCAAGGTTCGAATCTTGACAACGAGAGGAGTGGACCGCTTTGCTGAGAAATTAGTTGAGATTAGACCGTGATTTACTCCTTTACCATTCTGTCAGACCGGAGTGTGGGGGCACTTAGGGTGGATGATTCTACCTTTTAGGACAAGGAAAGATTCACGCTTGCATTAGTATTTCTTTCTATTCCTCCTAATCTTCACTTTGCATGTTAAGTAGTAGCACATCATTTAACTTTTAACATTATTTTCTAAGTGGAGCCCAAGGCTGGAGATGGGAGGTTATAAAAAGAAGAATTTACAAGGAGGCTCCTTTCGACTGGTGAGTGTTCTCTAACTTCCTCCCCTGAAATTCAACTATCAAAGAAAGTTAAAATGTGATGAAAATTTAAAGTTGGTACTTAAAGGCTATTTGAGAGAGGGCAAAAAATAAAGTGTTACTTGAAGGTTGTTTCATGCTTTGAGATCTTTGATTAAAGATAATTGCTTGGAAGTTCAAATATATTGTATTAAGACAAGTTAGAAGCCTAAAATAAAACAATTAGGAACAACCATAAGAAGTAATATATTTGATTAAGTAAAAGCAAAAAAGATATATTTGGAAACTAAATTATAGAACTATTTGAGTGACTAAGCTAGTCGAGACTATTTGAGTGGCTAAGCTAGTCGAGAATAATCGGTGTGCCGACTGGCTCGCCAACTTTACTGTAAATTTTGAGTTAAGAGTCACTACTTTTGTATATGCACCCTCAGGGCACACCTCGATCATCCTAGAGGATATAATCGGGATTAGCCTCTCGTGATTAATCATGTAATTTGTAGCGTTCTTTTCTTTTAATAAAAAAAATACTTGAAGTTAAGATGTCTGAACTAATGTTCTGTTTAAGAATTGTGACTTAGTCAACGTCGTATCAGCATCATGTTCTGAAGCTACTAACCAAGTTTAGAATTTCAAAGAAATCCCTTACATGTACCACTTAAAGGCTAGGTCAAAGGAAACAAATAAGCGAGCTCCTTTTACGATAGTTACTTTTCATATCACCAAATTCATTTCTCATATCATAAAGATGTTCACAAGATGCACTATCTTAAAATCCCTGATAATGCTTTTAAATACTCTTTGATTTCTCTTCCATCGTAAGCTCTAAACACCTTATAGCCATTTGGAAGAACTTCACATTGTCTTCGTTTTTTATTTGATGTCTGAATTTGTTTGAAGATCTCTCAATTTGTTGACTCTACAATTAGCTTCATACCTAGTTTGGATACTTAGCATAGAAGCTTGAAAAAAGCAAAATTGAAGAACAAATATTTAATGGATTTGGGGAAAGCAAACACAACTTATATGAGAGGTGTTGAGCAAGTTTTACCTATAATAAAACCCTCAATATCTACAAGTATATGAATCGTAAGTTTATAGTATTAAAGGTATCGATCCTACAAGGAAGTAACTAAAATTAAGTGAGCCTAACTTTGTATAAGGTTTAAAAAATATGATTTGAGCGGAAGTGAATAATAAGAAATCAAAACAATTAAATAAAATTGAGCACTTAGTCACTTAACAATTTAGCTATCACAATAAAACAAGGATGATAACCTAGGATTCATTATCGTTATTTTGTTCCCTTAACCACTAACTCAAATAGGTGTTGATCCTAGATTTCTTAAGGGTTTAATTACTCTCTCTCAAGACCAAAACATTGAATCCTAATTGAATATGAAATTTCAACTTTTGTAATCTCTCGATTCACAAAAAACAACCAAACGTTTTCAACTAGTTCTTAAGTGATCTATTAAATAATCGATTTTTTACATAAGATCTCTCTTCGTATGATTATCAATTCTATATTTGTGCTACTTATTAGGTTATTAACTCTCATTGCCTAACATAACCGTATTACTTTCAACTCACTCTCTCAATTTATTGTTGAAGAATAAACAACCACAAATATCACAACATCATAAGATTGTATTGAAATAAAAAAATGATTGTCACAAAATAAGTCAAGAACAAATCCTAGTTTGAAATTAAAACATAATAAACGTGTATAGAACCTTTAATCTTAGGTCATGCATCAAGCTTAAAGAAAATACACAAAGGAAAGAACAAAGAACTTGATGTGGACTGATCTGCTTGATTTTCTCTTCTTATGTTTTTTTTCTTCACAAAACTAGGTTTATTGCTTCTCTAAACCATTTTTCTCTTGTAAAAACTCATTAAACCCTTAATAAACCTTACTATTGAAGCTTTTCTCAATATTACAATCATGACATTAATCATTTCTCCCTTCTAATTCATCATTTCCAATCCAATGATTATCAACTCTTTCGAGTGCATTTTTAGAGCTTAAAAAACTCAGTCATAACTTTTTTAAGCTCCATTATGTCACAAACATCAAATCTTCAAGTTGTGTCTGAAGGGTAAGCCCCAACATTTAAATTCAAGATTTTGAAAATTTCTTGCTTCCTTCTTTCATTAATGCTTAAATCATATTACTTTATGTTTTTAGCTTATTTTACACTCAATTTCATTAAATTGTACATAATGTTTTATATTTATGAAACACCATACATTACTATTTCAACTTTTTAATTATTTAGAGATTGGTCAAAATTATTTTTTATTGATGAAATTTGAGGTTGAATTAATGTATTTGTAAAATCAATTGCATGAAAATATCATTAATCTATGTCGAATTTGTGTTTTTGGCGTTTTTGAATAATGAAATTTAGGATTTTCTAAAATTGCTTAAAATTTTGAAAGGTTTTTGGCAATTGATGCATAATTTTTGTAATTCAAACTATATTTTATTTATTCTAACACTTAATTTTTTATCAATTTTAATTAATTTTAATTTTAATGGAAAAACATCATTTCAGCACATTAAAGAATTTGAAAATTTTTCAAATTAGGAATTCCTTTGGGTCATTTTCATCAAATTACATATTCTTTTCTGCAAAATGCTCTGAAACTTTTTAGTTTTAGTTGCTTAATTAAATGATTCAATTTTAATCCATTTCTTTCAAATATCTTGATTTTTTTAGTCAAACAATGTTTGTATACTATAAAACAAAACTTGGTTTTGAAGGATTAAGAGTGAAGTTAGTGATATTGCATAGACTTGTTCAAGTGGTCTTTAAGTGACCTTACATCATTAGTACCCATACTTAATTAGAACCTTTCTTAGTTACTTTCTTACCTTGTTATCCAGTGTCCTTCATCTATCCTCATGTCTAGAGCTAGAAAGTCCAACCCTATGTCTAGAGTATATAATCGAGGTGGAACTAACCTCACCCCACTTAAGAGTCGAGCAAGATCTCCAAATCCTCCCCCATATTCATTCCACTAATAAGGATGAGTATTTTTGCACTCTCTCACCTTAGTTTATTGATTATTCTTTATGAGAGTTATATAAAAACCATGTGATTACCTCCCCTTATATAGACCAATTCAAAGCATACATTCTTATACATTTTTTCTTTGATCAATGATAAGAATCCCCACTTATAAAGGCTTTTCATATCAGCCCATAAAACATTATCTTGTTTTATTATAACCTTCAACCTTAAGTAATTTGAGATGTCATTCACCTATTTTATAGATTTTAAGGTATAGACATCCATCTCACTAGTGATCTTATAAATGAGATTTTGGATAATTCAATTTTTGAAAATCCTACCTATTATAATTATTGCACCAAATATCAAATTTGGCTTACTTTGTTTCTAATAGAGTCAAAATGATTTTTAAGTTAGGTTTCAATGCAAAACAAATTTTAAAAACCTAAGATGTTCGTGGTATCAATATAAGTCCAAGATTTCATCATCTTTTCTTCAATTACAACTTTCTTTCTTCTATACTATGACCTTTGGTTCTACTCCACCCTCATGCTAGGAGGGAGAATTCATATTGTTAATTTCATTCTACACAATATGGTGCCTAAGAAAATCACTATGCACCATCTTGACAACTTGTCATTTATTCAATCTTGCTTTCCTTCTCCAACTAACGAATTTTTTATGCTTTCAAATATGAGGAGAGAAACTTCATGATGTTAGATTTAGTTGCAGTGATGATATTTAGAATAAGTGACTTTTATATATACGGTATTTTATGCTCAAGTAAATTTATTTTATTTATATGTACGGATATCTCTTTTCTACTTGATATTGAATATAGATTTTATCTTAATATTCAATTATGTTTGATGCATGAATTAAGAGAGAGCTAAGAATTTATATGATATGGACAATTATTTATACGCTTAATTTTATTATTGCTATCTAATTTCACAAATATTTTGTCATCATCAAAAGGGAAGATCATTGAACTAAGGTAGTTCAAGTTAATGTTTTGAATAACAAAAATATATTTACTACTAATAAGTTTATTATCTTGAAAAGAAGCTATATAAGAACAAGACATAGTTGTAGATAACTCGAGAAGATACTTTATAAAGATGATAAAGAAAAGTTGAAGTTTAAAACCTTTGAATTCAAAATCAAGTCAAGAATAAAAGAAGAAGAAGACACATCAAGGTCATTTTACAGTCTATAATGTTAATTGTAATGTCATTCTATTACTTTGATAATCTTAAAGTTTCTACATCAATTCATCTTACTTTATTATATAAGTATTTTCATTCATTAAGAGACATTACATCTTTTGATTTAGAAAAGTCTCTTGCTCTTTCAAACTATTGGGGGATATTTTGAATGTTATTCAAATTATAGTTGCACTAAAAAATATCAAGTTTGAACATTTAAAGTTATTAAAAATCATATTTTGGGGGCATTTAATGATCCTGTATAAGTTAGTAGTCAATTAATATAAGTTAAATGTGTATCATGGGTGTTCTTTAACACATTGATCGACTATTAATGTAATATTGTCAATAAATATCCTCCAAATGAAATATTAGTCTTATAATATTTCCTTGTGGTCGACTAATGTGAAACGGATAGTGAATATTTGCATTGAATGTATATGGTCCGACAATACGACCTAATAGTCAACCAATATGTTAGAACTAGTCATTGTAATAGTTAGTTTTTGCGTCCAAAAGACTAGTAAGATTTTTGAAACCATATAAATAATATTTTTCATTAGTTCTTAGATTGAAAATTATTAGGATTTCTTATAAATACACTTCTAAGTGCTTATAAGTATTTGAACATTTATTATCTTATATCTAGTGAGCCTTTTTGGTATTATTAAAGTGATAAAATGAGATAACTTGAGTTGTAAGTTTTATTAGTGTTTTATCTATTATAATTAGCGAAATTTTGAGTAGAAATAAGGTTCCTTTAACTATTAAGGAACAATATGAAAGATTACTCTGTGTCTTGAAAGAAGGGTTGTAATATAATTCTTAAAAAAGTATTGAGAATGGACATAAATAATAGTTGTTTATTGAATCACTACATAAAAAAGTATTGAGAATGGACATAAATAATAGTTGTTTATTGAATCACTACATATCAATTTACATTTCTTTTCCCTTAGTCATTTTACATTATTATTTTAAGTTTTTATTGAAATTTATTATTTTATATCATATTTTCATCATTTATAAATTGTGCCCATTATATTTGTATTTATTTTATTTAAATTTTATTAATCTCAATTTATATTTTATGGACTAACGGAAGATTTATATATTATTTATATTACTAATAATGCAAATATTAGTCCATCCTATCTATTTGTTTACTTGTTACAAACTTTTTGTATTTTC
>JANKYF010000002.1:59116271-59131400 GCA_029829435.1 Erythroxylum hondense | reverse complement strand
CAAGAAATATCACGAACCAATTTACTGATAGATAAAAGATTAAAAGTAAAGTCTGGCACATATAAAACATTCAGAAGACGTAAAGAGTCATTCAAATAAACAGTCCCAATATGAGTGACCTGAACCCTGCATTTGTTAGGAAGATGGACATATACATTGTGAACCAACCTATAGGAATGAAAAAATGTTAAAGAACAATGATCTGTAGCTCCAGTATCAATAATCCAATCATTGCAATTAGACTGATTAATTGTAGCACTATTCAAAGAGAGGTGAGGAGACATCTTACGGTTTGAAGGAAGCAAACCTGCAGTCGACTTTGTGGGCATACGATATGGTTCAAAAACCATATTCCAAAGTTCTCTTTCATCGTGTGGATGGCAATAAAAATGGACTTTTAACTTATGGAAGAGCATCTTATTTAGACGTAACTTTCAAATATCAACCCCAATCACGGGATGACACCATAGACTAAGCTTCAAACCTCAAAATTCTCCAAAGTAATAGACTTATTGAATTTTAAAACCATCCTCATTTGTGGGATTTATGAATTACGGAAGGAAAGGAATCATAGAAGATTCCTCAACGACAAACAAGAACCTCAAACTCTCATTAGGTATGTTTTTTATAAACTAAGGGAAATAATAGTTGCAAAGAGTCTACATCTAGACTACAGTCCAACGATCAAGGATAATTGGTACCTCTACTAACAAAATGTTGCATATACAGTCAAAGGCATACCACTGCAAGAAGAGCAAGGTAGAAAACCCCAATTCTCACACAAACTGAACCCCATAATGTATGAGCATTATATATGGAACCATGCAAATAAGACAACTCTTACCTAGGCAAGGGTTCCTGCGAACTATTCTGCTAAGATGCTCCTAACTCAAGGATCAATCCACCATGTAAGCCATTTAAGCCTATAAGTAACACTGAAGGGTACATAATGAAGCAAAGTTCCAGACCCTCGAATACTGTAATGAAAAATGAAGGAATAAACTTTACCAGTTAAGTAGCTACTTGGAAGAAACAACTGCAATGAAGAAAGGAAACTTCTCAACACTACGCTAGAAAACATCATAGAAGAGTAAAGGAGTTTTCTGGCTTAAGCTATGCACATTCAACTCACACTTGGTTGTTATGTTATTCGTGGTTACATAGAAAGAAGCACCAACAAAGTGGTAAGGAAAAGAGAGCCGAACAACCATGCAGATTGTGGAAAGGGCATCCATCCATTAGTTGTCTTAGACACACATGTTGACACAAATTAGCACTCCTTTTTATCCAAAATAAGTGTCGTTTTAGAGAGATTTTAATTATTCAAAATAAGTGTCGTTCACTAATTTTTATGTATGTTTATAATTTTATTTCCAAAATTACCCTGTAATTTCTCTCACATTCTAATTATACAGATTACATTTTTAAGGCAATTCAACATGCAATTAATAAGGGTATATTAAACATTTCACTTTCTTAATAAGTGTGCATCTCTTTAAAATGACACTTATTTTAAATAAGAGAAAGTACAATTTAACGAATTTCATCCACAAACCCACATGTTGTTGTAGTGGGCTTTAGTTACTCATACCCAACCCAAAAGAGCAAATGGACTTTGAATTTTCGGGCTTGTTTTTCTCTTTTCTTTTGCAGAGCATATTGTTCGGCGTTCGGACCACAAAAATATCTGAGATGATGTCTTTTGTTTCACACTTGCGATCTGCACTGCCCTTCGTATAATAGACATCTAAATCACCTTATCTTACAAATCGCTAATTCAATCAACCCTTTCGCATTCTCCGATGGCAACTTTTACTCTCTCTTCTTCAGTCGCTATTCCTGTAAGCCTACACTCTCGTCGTCCTCTTCCTTACTCCCAGCTCAAACCCTCCGTCTATGCTTCACTTATTAACCCCACATCAACACTTTCATGGACTCCTATGCGGTGGAATGCCCACCTGGCTCGGCGGTTCATTGCCCGTGCAGCGCTGGATTCCGACTACTCCGCGAAGAGGAGTGGCAGTGGAAGCGGCGGCGGCGGCGAGACTAGGGAGACGATAATGTTACCGGGTTGTGATTATAATCACTGGTTGATTGTCATGGAGTTCCCTAAGGATCCGGCTCCTACTCGAGAGCAGATGATTGACACTTATCTCAACACCCTTGCTACTGTTCTTGGCAGGTTGCTTCCTTTAGTCTTCTTTCAAACTTATTTCTGGCTTTTCTGTTGATACGTTTTGAGGTGATTGGCGTTATTTGGCAATTGGGTATTCCATACTCGTGGTTAGATGAAAGCAAATTGGATGTGAAGTCTTGTTCTCTGTGTCCTTTTTTCTTTCTTCTGATAGGTTGTTGGCTTCAGAGTAGAGTGCTTTGTTTTCCTTGTTTTTAGTTGTTATTATGTAAGGAATTCTGGTGATGTTATGATAATAAGAGTAGGTTTTACCATGTTAAATTAAGCAATAATGAATGCTAGTACACGTTTGTCTGTGTAAATAGGGAGCCTTTTTCCAATTCCCCCCTCGAAGTACAGGATGTTGGATTAAGTTCCTTTAGACCTTAACTTCATATGGGCATTTGATATGTGATTTGTGTTCAGTTGGATTTCCTTATGTATGTATTTGGGATTTTCTTGATGGTTTGATTGCGTTACAATATACATTGATTGATTGTGAATCAGCATGGAAGAGGCAAAGAAAAATATGTATGCATTTAGTACCACCACGTACACTGGATTTCAATGCACTGTTGATGAAGCGACATCTGAGAAATTCAAGGGTAAGTAACTATTGGAGCACGAACTTTGTTTTACATCTACAGTATCGTCGTTTATCTTTTGCTTCTCTTGAATTAATGGTGTCCACACATTATTTAGGTTTGCCTGGGGTCCTTTGGGTTTTGCCAGACTCGTATATAGATGTTAAGAACAAGGACTACGGAGGTGCACAGTTACTTTCTATTAATTATTATTTACAATATATATCAATATATCCTGTCATACCTCATTGATTTTGGATATGTTATAGGAGACAAATACGTCAATGGAGAGATAATCCCATGTACATATCCTACCTATCAACCGAAACAACGCAAGAACTCGAAGTATGAGAGTAGAAGATATGAAAGACGAAGAGATGGTCCCCCACCTCAAGAGCAAAGAAAGTCAAGACAACGTGCAGCTACCCCGGAATCAACCTGAGCTATGCTATGTATGTGCATTATCCATGATTTTTTCTTCTTTTAAGTGATTTTGGAGCTTAGTCTCGAACTTAGTCTCCAAAACCGTTATCGTTTAAGGAAAGACTTAGGTGGTCCAGCCAACCAATTTTTGCAGCAAACTATAGTTCTATCTCCATTCCTTGCCCTTCAACATCACATGTTTAGTTGTTATACCTCATGTTTTGGTCTTATAGTAGGATAGCTTATCCATTGCATTAAACTTCTGATGTGCTACATTTACAGGTGATTCAGTGGTTTGGTCTCAAGTTGGATTTGTACTCTCAAACTACCTGCTGATCATCCTTAGTGACGTTTTGATTGGAAAATTGTGTGTGGGTGTTTAATATGTAAACTTTGTTTATATGGTGAGTTAGACCAGTGCACGATGAGTTCTGTTTCCATTGTAAGGTCTCGCTTCCAAAGTTTCTTATGAGAAACACAAATTTTGTTGGATCAGTTAGGATGAACTATGCCCTAATGACTAGTATATTTTACCATAATTTACTTAGTATGAGACTTCTTATGGCTCTTTTTAAAAATTGAAATAATGTATTAAGAGCCCAAACAGGGGAGCAAACCAAGTTTACAGGCAGAACACCAATGTATGGTAAATTAATGAGGCTAGAGAAACTACAAAAATCCACCAGGGATTTAAACTTAGAACAAGGTTACAAAGTTGACACGGTCCAACATTGCGTCCCACTCCACTAAATGGTGGAGCTAGATACAGATATGGATTTCAGCCTTGTGTGTGTCTCAAAATTGTTGCCAATAGCTAAAGGAGATTTCTTTTGTTTTTATACAGTTTCACTTATATTACATATACCTTGTGCTAGGATAAGTTCTCTGATCCATTAAATTGTGTAATTTCTCATCTCTTGTCTGTCTTTATGCTCATTTCTGAATTTTGTCATGTTCTTCTCCCTCTATATTGCATAAATGATACAACTGAAAGTGAGTTCAAATATAGTCTTGTCACCTTTTTTGTTTTTCTTTGAAGCTTTTGTTGTTGGCCTATCCCATAATTTGATTCCAATATGATTTGTCACATTGGATTTTACATGAAGCCAGGAATTTCTCCCGTAGTAAGGATATTTACAGCTGAAGAGTAGGTGATTAACTGATTCATCCATCCTATTCCAGGAGATGCAATTTGCAGTGCCTGCTATTGGAAACTTAATTATTTCTTTTGTATTTAGCCTTTGTTTAATGGCTAGCCACAAAATGGATAAGGTCTTGGACAAGTTGTCAGGGAATCAAACTAACTTGTGCCTAGAAATTGTCATGTGTGCGGTTGAAAACAGATCAGGGCATGAGTAATTAGTGAAACTACCTTAATGGTGATTATTAATATTAGCTTATCCTCCTTAGGTTTAGGGTCATGATTGGAGATGTTGGCTTTAATAATGATGCATTCTCTAGTGTTAATTGTGTGCCAATGCGGTTAATTTTCGTAGATGATTTCTTCCTTTTTTTTTTCTTTTTTTTTTTTTTGAGAAATTGATTTCTTCCATTTTGGTGTCTTCTTCTATGCTAGCTTGTAACAAGCTAAAGGTCGGAAATTTATGAAGAGGTTTGAACTTGTTGAACTTGTTTCAATTGTCATACTAAAATCAAATTTCTTTGTCATGGTCAACTTTGTTTTCCACTTCATTTCTTAGGCACTTTCTCATATTTAATATTTGGTTGAGAAACCATGAAATATTGGATTTAATCTTTGCTTTCCAAAGATTTTTTTCTCTTGAGAATGTGATCATTGCATTCATCTAATAATAATTCTTTATTTGTTAGAAGCTTTCAAGTTCTCTTTGTCGAGCATTTTATTCGTAACTCCTATAGGCATAATGTCATGACCTCTTTTTTTCTTTTTAGGAATGTTGCTTATCTTTGTATTATCAATTTGGAATTTGAACTTGTTAATGAGATATTCTTCAAAAATATGCTTGATTTCTAAACAATGATATGGTGGGCTTTTGAATCCTTAGAGTAGAATTCGTTATCAAGTTCCTAAATGCTAAGCTGTGTTGAGGCTTTAAAATTTAAGATAAAAGGATAATTTTATTTAAGTAAAGGATGAGCACAAAATGCCAAGAAAGTTGCAGCAATGATAAGTTTTTAAGTTTTTATGGTGTGATTGTGTGTTTTTATAGTGTGATTGTGTTAGGGTCTTATTTTGTGTTATGATGGTGGTGTGTTTATATAATCCTCTCAAATTCAACCACCTCTAATCATTGCATCATCTTAAATAATTAACCATCAATAGACAAATTGTTTTTAAAGCAATTTTTAATGAACAATTTACTATCCACAAATTGGCCTATTTGGTTCCAATTTTTTTTTAAGAATTTTATTCTTATTTCTTTACGCCTAATATCTACCGCATAGTAGGCATATAGGGTTTCAAATATTTCCCATTAATAGAACATTTGTGATTTGTGATGCTCACCTTCTAGGTTAGATAGCCAATGGGTGTTACCTCTCAAATCCCAATGAATTCTAAATGGGACTACTTTCTCCACTCTAAATCTTTCGTCCCATTTGGCAAAATCACATTCCACGTGATCATCTTTATGGAATTACCATTTATGAACTCTTTAATTGTAAAGCTTTGCCATCTTTTCTTTTTGAGTAATCATGTTATTCAAGCCTGGAGATGAACTTCATTGAGATCCTTTAATTTCATCATCATCCCATCAGAATACTCAGAGCATTTTTAGAGCATTTTGCTTTACCATTTTTAAAGATAGGATTACTAATTCCATAGGGAGAACATCATGGCCATAGGTTGGAGTGAAGGGACTAACCCATTCAGAAGTCAGATATATGCCTGTAATGTCTTGGACAAAATCCTACGACAATTTGTTAGATTATCCTCTAACGTCTTTTCTATGATTTCACTTACTAGTTTATTTGACACTTCGTCCTGTTCATTAGCTTGAAAATAGTACAAAGTTAAATTTAATAATTGTATGCCATAATTCATGGAAAATCTTTACTTTTGTGATCAGTAGACATAGTACCTTAGTCACTCGTTAATGATTTTGAAATTCCAAATGGACGAATAATTTGTTCTTTAATGAACTTCATTACATCAATTTGTTGAACCTTTTTTGTGATCATAATAAGTTTCCAATAAAATAAAATTACAAACTTTAAAGAAAGGTAGGTATATTTTGTCAATAAGGCCAATGACCCAACCCATAAATGACTATGGCTTAACTCTATAATGCAAGGCATGAATTCACTATATTCTTCCATACCTTTGGCGTTATTGAAATCCTTTTACTTAGATATATAATCCTTTAATATTAAAGGCTAGTAGTAATCATGACGCTTAATGAGTCATCTTATTTTAATTCTAGATTGATGCCTTAGACATCTTAAAAGAAGTCCATTACTACCTTGTTGAAGTAAGACTCCCTCAACGATTGAGTGCTCGCAATTTAATTCTATAAGACAACTTCTTACTGTGGTTCCTTAGAAAGTTTCTAATCTTGCCTCTCCAAATTTGATTGACTTCTTTATCAATGTTTAAAAAAATTAAGGAAATTCCCCTTTTATAGATGGACAAATGAGACTTTCTTTGTATAACAACATATTTATGAATGAACGAGCTCCTCAAACATCCTTAACCTAGAGACAATTTGAGACGTTTCATTTGACTCTTAATTCTCTTTTTAAGGAATATGCCGGAATTGAACCTCATCAAAAAAATATCAAATAATTAATGGCAGCAGTATATTAAGTCGATAAAGTTAAACTTATGTACTTATATTCTCCTACTACGTGTTACAATACCAACTAAAAATGTCAGCCAATGCTTTACCTTTACTGAATTTTGGAGATAAATAAACAAAGTTAAAATCTATAAGTTTTGAAAGCTTATTCAACATATATTTTATCAAATCGATTAGAAATACCACACAAATATAATTTTGAAGCAAATAATGTCTTAATTTGAGCAGGAAAATTATAACGTCAAACATAATTTCATAATAAGAACATACTTTCTGTTGGGGCTAGAATTTTACGTAAAATAATAATTAGCCTACTCATCACCTACCTCATTATTTTGGGCTAGTAAGCACCCAATAGATTCCTCCATAACATAAATATATACCTTCAAAGGTATTCCTTTCTAAGGTGGCATCAAAAACTAGAGGCTTCAGGTATTCTTTGATCTTATCAAATGCCACCCGATGTCTTTGTTCCCAACGTAATCTTCAAAATGTTTCAACCTCAAAAGATCTGAGAATTCTTTGATTTGATTGGCCAAATTAGCAATAAACCTCCTAATATAATTTACTTGTCCTAAAAACATTTGAATTTTTTTCTTATTAAAGGTGTCTTTGCTTTAAGAATTGCCTTTTTCTAGTTTTTGTCTTATTCAATCCCTCTTTGGTAGACCAAGAAACCCAGAAAGTTTCCTGCTTTTACTCCAAAAGTGCACTTTAAAGGATTTAATTTCAACTTATGTGCTCTCATCTTTAGAAAGCTTCCCTTATATTTAGGATATGGTCCATACTCCTCTTGGACTTAACAACAATATCATCTATATAAAATTTTGAAGTACAACCTAATAGTTCATGAAAGATAGCATTCATAGCCCTATGATAAGTGGCTTCCACATTCTTTAAGACCAAGATATCACAATCCATTCAAATGGTCTTATTGATCTAAGACCTATAAAGGCCATTTTAAGAATATCATCCTCAACTATAAAATTTGATTGCAACTAGAAAAGCAATCCATAAAAGAAACCAATGACTGCTTGGTTGTTGCATCAATTAGAAAATTATCAATTGGCATCATACACGCATCTTTGGAAGTGGCAGCATTTAAATCCCTAAAATCAACACATGCTTTTAACTTGTCATTTTTCTTTATTACAAGTACAACATTGGCTAGTAATTTAGTATATCTGGCTGGTCTAATAAAACTAGCCTTACACAACTTTTCAATCTCTTCGTTGATTTTTAATTTAACTTCTTTAAACTAACATCTGGGAGGTTGGTGGTAAGGAAATACTCAAGATTTATAAAAATCATATGTCCTAACAACTTTCTACTTAATCCTAAAATTTTGATATAATCCTAGGAAAAACAATCTTTATATTACTTCACAAGTTTAACTAATTCTATTCTTTTTTTTTTATCAAGACTTTTACTAACAAAAATAACTTTAAGATTCTCCTAAAATACTCAAATTTATTCCTTGAACAAATTTTGATTTTGACTTTGGAAGTCACCAATATTTGTAAGAACATATTCCAAATCTTCAAATTGACCCTGAATTTTCCCTCCTAAAAAAACAACGTAGCATTCTCACACTTTTCTAGCTCTTAGAAATTCTTCATGATCTAATGCATTCAAAATTCGAATTTTGCAGTTACAACTAATTTATTTTCTATATGTAAAAGTCTATTCATTAGATTCCTCCATAATTGAACCTTCAACAACTCATTAACAATTATGATGCAAGTTGTCTTCACCAATATTTTTGACTCTGACCTTATCTTTTCATCACCCTTATTATTATAACACTCTTCATAAGATTATATTTGAATCTAAATTGGCCTTACTTAATCATCATAAAATTTTTCCTCTACTACACTACATCCACTTTAGAATAGAAAGGATAAGAATAAGCCTAAACAATTTCACCTCATTGCATTTCCATAAAAGTAAAAGTTGATGAAAAGATGAAAGACTGCAAAAATTAGAATGGATCCAATCTCTCTCCATAAAAACTTAATAACTTGTATGTTTGTTCATAATGAAGAAAGTATATAATGAAAAGTCCCCCTACTATGATAGTTGCAAGAAGAATTACCCATGCCTTAATAGTCTCCCTAGTAAATGAAGCAATAAACACCTATGTCGAATCAATTTTGTTATCTTTGCCAAAAAATTCATCATTTTTGTTAGTGGAATGTTTACGACCTACCCATTGTCAACCAATACTCTTAAGGTTAGTTTTCCATTAACATGGGCTTTAGTGTACAAAAGTCTTACCTGTTGAGCCATATTATCATTCGATTTCTCTAGAACTACATTCTCTCGAATTCCTAGACCCATTTCAGTATAGATACTTTGCATTCTCTCTTTTAAGGCAAGGGCTCTACATTATTCCTAAAAGTTTTGTTAAAAAAGGCAGGAAGTTTCATAGAAAAAACAACTTATGGAAATTAATTAGGAATTTCTCCTACTATGAAGAATTTATCAAAACTTGCAACTTAGAACTTAAATTGGGACTACTTTTTATGAAATTTGGGATTGCACCTTTCCTTTCTTTTATTCTACCCTTCACTAGTAGCTTTTACAAGTTTTTTTTAGGTCTAAAGCACATCCCTTAAAGGAACAACTCTTGTTAAGGTGGCTTCCATAGGATGAGCTTTTCGAAATGTGATGCCTTGTTTCCTTTGAACTTAGCAACAACTCTCCACCATTGAAATATTCTCTTATAAGTTTTGGTTAATGACGATGGATTCTTAGGATGCCTCACTTAATGCCACTGATAAAGTAGAGGCACCTGAGGTTGTACTACAAATAGAGATTGCCTACACTAATAGCTTGGAATTTGAGCATCATACCTTACTTGAAAATTTGAGTAAACCATATCTTATGATTTTGTCCTACAATCTCTACTTTCTCTTAGATTCTAGGAATATGTTGATTCTTAGTTGTAGCATTAGCATTATAACTATAATTAGGAACAACAAGACTAGTATATAAATTCATAAATGATGCTAAACGATCCTCTGCGATCTTTAAATTCATATCAACATCTAAAAAAAGTTGTAATCAAACTTAATTGCATAATTATTTACAACCTATGGGAAAGAATCTTTATCTATGAACATGGTCTAATAAGCTTCAACAAATAATAGAATTTCGTTATTAATCCAATCTTGAATAACGTTCTTAAACCCCTGGGATGATTTCATAGGATGACTTCATGCTCTGTGGTACTTATAATAATCCCTCCCTTGAATATCTTCCTTTGTGGGAATTATGCGTTCTTGCAAAAAAGTAATAAACTCCTTTTATAATAAGAAATAAAAAATTTCTCCATTTTGGAGTAATCAAAAGTGTATTAAATCAAAGTAGTTGGTGCTTGTTATTTCCTTTTGGCTTTAAGTGATTTTTATTCCAGAGCAGGTCAAACATAAGCTTCAAGGGTATTAACCTCAGACATTATCTAATCATATGGACTTGTTTTCATAAAATAAGTATCAACTAAGCTCCTTTTCTGATGTCCTTCTTTCATAAGAAACTCTTTATATTTAGACACTTTTACAACCAATTCATAAAATTCACAAAATTTCGTACCTTGAAAATTTTTTTGAAGTTCAATATCAAGGCCTTTTTGAACCAACTTCACATAGTCAGTCTTCAAGAGTGTAAGTCATCTTTAACTCTTTATTCTATTAAACTAAGCGATGAACATGTATGCATCCTTGCCACTTTTTTTAGTAACTCTAGAAAATTCGACTATATTGACTTCAATTTCAATAAAAAATAAAAAATATGAAAAATCTTTCCATTTTTACCTATGAATGGATGGAATTCCTAACAAACAAAGCATACTAGGAAAAGGTTATGCCTGTAAAAGAATTTGGAAACAACATAATATTAAAATTATTAACATTTTCATAATTAGCCAATTCATTGCATTGAATAGTGAACCTAGTAATGCACTTAATAGTTTGCTGGCCATCTTTATTTGAAAACAAAGTAAACTTCTTAATTATATAACTATGGGGATAAGGATTCTCACTATCAATGTGCTTCACATAAGTCTTATGAAATTTTAGGTGACCAATCTGTCTCAAACCAGGCCCATACAATTCTTAAATAACTTTTATATCAACTTGAAGCCTCATCTTTAGAGGAGAACAATAAGAATGGGGTTACAGTTTATCGCTAAAAAGTTGGCCGCTAAGTCGTAATTTAGAAATAAAGCATTGAGAATGTTAAAGCACTTCAATGAAATCATTGTGGTAAGTTTGAAATTATCGGTTATCTATAAGGAATGAGATTCTTTAGTAAATGCTTTTACAACTAAATTCGTAAGAGTATGGATTTATGTAAAGAGTAAAATACAATATGAGATATTGTATAATGCAACATTATTTTTTTTATAGCAATACCAAGTATAATGACTTACTTTCTATAGTTCTAATTGACTCAATTAGCAAGATTTCATATTAGATATTAAACGTTGAGTCTTTGAAAGACTCAAAGCTAATGAGTTAAGGATGTGATGCTTAGTTGAAGCATATATTAGTCATTTAGTTTAGAACTAAATTGAGTAATAAAAGGTTATGAGATATTTAAAAGTTGGATATATTCTTACAAACATGTTGAAAAAAATTGTTTGATTCAATGCATACTTCTAGGGAAATGGTTCTCAAGATAAGTAGTGGGAGTAAGAAGGAATTTGAAAGGTTCAAATCTCATAACATTACATCTAATTGGAACTAATGCCTTTAATGATAAATTTGATGTATATTTGAAAGGCTATGAGACATTGAAAGGTTCACTTTCATGATGAATTCAAAGAGTTTATTTTAGAGATGATTATGAATTTATCACGTCTACAAGAAGGTAAATGAGAGTATAGTTATTCTTTTTAGTGGTACTATGTGGAGATATATTGCTCGCAGAGAACAAAATTTATAACTTTCAATTATCAAATACATAATTTTCAAGAACAACTCTTGTTGGATATGAAAAGTAACAACTTAATTATGGGAATTAGATCAATAGAGATAAATTGGACATTGTTAACTTTTTCTAAGTCCAAGTGCATAGATAATGTACTAAAGATGTTTAGTATTTAAGATATCAAATACTTGTGAAGTATTAAAGATATTCATTACTTTATGTATGAGTTGATATTTGAGTTCAAGATGAAAAGGATATAACTTTTAAGGTTTATTTACTTAGAACAATATCATTTAGGATTGGAAAAGTTCCAATGTAGCAATTGGTTTACTTAGAACAATATCATTTAGGATTGGAAAAGTTCCAATGTAGCAATTGGTTGCCAATTTAAGTCATAATACATTTTTCATTTAGTGGAAATGATTAATTAGATCAACAAGTTCTTTAGTGAACTTGATATAGTTTTCTTTACATTGTTCAAGACAGTAATACACTGTAGAACATTAGAGCCATTGGGCATGCATAAGGAGTTAATGCCCTATCAAAGATCCAAGAATGTGTTTAGGAATTTTTTTTAATTATGATGATAATTAAGATGGGAGTTGTAACATTTAAACAAGTGCTCACTAAAGAGAATCTTATAGAATTCTCTCATTAAGCCACTATTCCAGTAGTAGAATAATCGTCATATGGTGATATAGTATAAGATACTTAAACGATTGGCTTAGTGCAAGTGGGAGATTGTTGGTTTATGTCCTACAACCAATCGCTTTGATTGTAGTTTAGTGATAAAATTATTTAAAGGCATTCTTTATCTTGCACATGTTTAAAAGGATATGATAAAGTCTACGGGATAATTATACATTGCAAATGAAATTATAATGAGATTATAAGTATGAGATTCATATTGTATTTATATATTATTCCTAAATGTTTCTAGACATTATTCTATTAAGATTGGACATTAATAGAACGTAAAAAGACTAGCACACATTTTGTTTTTCCTTATAAAGAAAGTAGTTGATCTCATAGGCTAAAGTATAGAGATACTTAAATAAACGTGTGGGTGCTTACTAGAGAATAAGTACATTAAATAGACCCGATATGAGAAATCCATTTAGAACATTACTTGTATGTCTATGGAATTCTCATTGTGATGATTGTATAAGTGATTTTTTTGACTTGAGGTCATCAAAGTTATCTTATATGGGGGTTTGTTTTGTTTTGATACTACTTATGATCTATTTAATCATAGGTTATTTAATCGATAGCCATTAGATGTAGCATGAACTATATGGGGATAGTTGAGTGATCAAGATAGAATTCATCACCCTAAAGCAATTGGGGAGAATGTTTCATTGTTCTCGATTAGTATTATTTCAAGAAATCCTTGGTCAAGGAAAAATGATGCTTTGTAAATAGTTTACAAATGTCATTAATTAAATTATAATTAGACTCAAAATAGAGTAGACATTAATTTCATGCTCTATGTCTAATCGGAACAGTGTATAATGAAATGATTGAATTATACAGAAAATTATGCATAGAAAGGATAGTCAAAACCACTTTGACATCCCGTTACTGATAGAAAGGTCATTTTGGTAAATTGGGACGGGTTAGGATTTTTATTGCATTCACTGATTTGAGCATGTCACTGGCCTCTAATTATAGAGGAATGAGTTAATTGCACATGCATTTATAGGTACATGCATTCATGGTTTTTCGGTATTTAATTGTGAGTATGAATTGACTGGATTGTGATTTGATTGAGAAATTAGGAATAATTGGGTTCGAATAATTGATTTAGAATAGTATAAGAGTAATTGGTAGTTGATCGTGACCTATAGGAAATTTTCTGGAAATTCGGGAGAAAATGCCCGAACCGGAAATTTTTGAGTGACAGACCGATTGACTGTATGGTACCGAAAGAATTGTCCAATGGCAATGGAAAAATTAGAGTTATACTGTTAGGAAATAAAAATGTTGAACCATTGAAACCTAGAGACTGAAATTTGAAATGATTTGAGGACTTATGTCTATAAATACCTAGGTTTGAAATTGGGGATTTTATCCTAAGGCATAAGCAAGCTTCTTCTTCTTTTCTCCCACGGTGATCGTCGATTCCTTCCCATTGGTGTGAGCTTCGATCGTTTCTTGTGGTTTCCCTCTTATTGTGCAAGGCTAGCTTGATTATTGTGGAAGATGGAGTTAGTAAAGGCTAGAGAGTGTTGATCGTTGGTTTTGGGAGAAGATTAGGGTTTCGGAAGATTTGAGGATTTAAGGCTTGATTGGTAAGTTTAATGGCTTTAATGTTGTTATTTATGGTTGGTTTTTGCATTTATGGCATTTAATGTGCATGAATGGGTAGTTAGGAGTGTTAATACTGGTTTTAGAGAGAGAAAGGATGGAAAATCGATTGGAGAAGACGGTGGCGCGACCCGCACGTCGCGACGTTTGGAGCAGCCTCACCGCGGCGAGTACGTAATTACTCGCCGCGACGAGCGCAGCGAGACGTCACGGCTACCGCTTGGGTTTACGCCGCGACGAGCCGTCTCCTTTATGTCGCGGCGAGCTAGGCGAAAGGCGTTCACCGCGGCGAGCGTGTTTCACGCCGCGGCGAGCGACCTGATGTACACCGCGGCGAGGATCTTGAGGTCGCGGCGAAGGGACAGTTTTATGATTGAATGGTTTAGTTTATGGGGCATAACTTATGGTATAGACCTCCAATTGAGGTGATTCCTGATTCGTTGCGAACTTGGGTAAGAGGTCTACAATTGAGGAAAAATATGAGAGATGGAATTTAATTTAAATGGTATTGCTCATAGAGAATAGGGTCAATTATGGTTCCAATAGCGACCTAAGTATTGAATTATGTTAATTGGAGTTCTAATTGGGGTTTTCAATGGAGGTTTTGACCCAATGAATAGGAAATTACTATAGGGTGTGTGAATTGAGGAAATTGAACTGAATTTTGGGAATGAATCAATCATTGTCAATCATGTGAATGAAGAGTTAGAATTGGACTTGAAATATCAAGATTGGGTTTTAGCACCGAAAAATCGTGAACATGCATTGTACATAATTTCACTGAGACATATGCATCATTGAACTGTTTGACTGAGCATCTAGTAATGGGAATTTATTTAACTGTTATAGAGGCACCATTGGATCGTCATTCCACGGATATTGCTGGGACTTCCAGGCAGTAGCTCGGAAGTTACAGGTGAGTAACCTAGTTGGT
>JANKYF010000002.1:58962949-58974140 GCA_029829435.1 Erythroxylum hondense | reverse complement strand
AAAATGTATCCTTATGTTCACTTTATTTTTGATAGATATAACAAAAAAAAACCAAATGTAATATATATGTGCTTTAATTTTGATATATATAACCTAAAAAAACCAAGTGCAATATATATGTGCTGGGGATATTCATTAAATCAATGTTTATCGTATTAGATTCAATGTTGGCATCTTTTATATTTGTTTGGACCCATTTCACTTTTCCAACATAGTAATAAGAAGTGGATTCCTTTTATGGGCTTTACAGTTCTCCCCTTTAAAAAAAATTTCCTTGAAATTAAATTGCGTACCTAAGGATCAAAACTAATGAGGATACTCATGTCAAACTTTGTCCTCTACCTCCCAAGTCGCCTCTCTTGGAGAATGATGATGAGTCCATAAAACTCACACCATTGAAATCTCCCATCTCCTTAATTTCATAATATGTCTATCCAATATCTCTACTAACTCATCTTTACAAGTGATATCATTTGTAACTTCGATCTCAAGCCTTGATTTAACATGGCTAGGATTCGATCAACACCATTTCAACGTCAACATATGAAACACATCATAAATTTTTGATAATTTTTTTGGTAATGCTAATTTATAAGCTAACAACCCCACATACTGTACAATTTCATATAGCCTAATGTATATGAGACTCTCAACTTCCCTCTCCTACTAAACCTCAAAATTTCCCCCAAGGTGATACCCGTAGAAATACCATACCTCTAATATTATAACCCGATGATGTTGATCAACATAATTCTTTTGTCGATCCTGTGCTGCCTTTAAGCGTTACCTTATTACCCATATTTTCTCCATCATCTCCTGAACTAACTCCGGTCTCTCTAACAATCTAGGACCCGCTATATCCCAACATATTGAATCTCTACAGTGCCTTCCATACAATGCTTCAAATGGTGTAATGTTGATGCTAGAGTGATAATTATTGTTATATGCAAACTCCATAAAATGTAGATATCTATCCCAATTGCCTTAAAGTTTAACACACAAGCTCTCATCATATCCTCTAATGTTTGAATAGTACACTCTGACTGTCTATTTGACTAAAGGTCAAATGCAATACTCAAAATTTAACTTAGTCCCCAAACCTATTGGTAAACTCATACAAAATCAGGAAGTAAATCATGGACCTTGGTATGAGAAAATAGACATTGAAACTATGTACCTCACAATATCATCAACATATAACTTGGCAAGTTTGTCCAAAGATTCTGTCTATTGTAAGGTAAGAAATGAGCTGATTTGGTCAATCTATACATAATCACCCAAACTAAATCATGTCTTTTGGTCCTCGATAATGCTACCATAAAATCCATTATAATTTTCTTCCACTACCACAACGGAATAACTAAGAGTCTTAATTTTCCTGCTACTACCTAATGCTTTGTTTTGACCTACTGACAGGTTAAACACCTTGATACAAATTATGCTACATCTTTCTTTAGTGTTGGCCACCAGTACTAAGGTCTCATGTTCTGATACATTTTTGTAGTATCAAGATGCATAGCATATAGTGCACTATGAGCTTTCTTGAAAATCTCCTTTTGTAATACATTTGCATCTGGCACACAAACTTATGTCTCAATCACTAACACTCCTTCTGCTCTTACTAAAAAGTTAGTCCCCCCTACTCTATTACTCTCTCTCTCTTATTCGCATCAGATAAGAATCCTTAGCTTGTCCCTCTTTAATCTTATCTCCCAAATATAGTTGAACCTATAATGTCGCCAATAAATTACTCACATAATCAATCTTCAATCTCACGTCCAATGCTCTTAGCTTTACCAATGGTGCCATACTATGTCCGCAACGATTAAGACTAATATTATTTCATTACTGCTATTTATGTTTTATCTCATAATTAACTAAATTGTCCTTGCTCTACTTAACCTAGCAGGCTTACATTTAATGGTTTACTAGTTTATCTCTACTCATCATAATCTCTCACTAAATGAAAATGTAATTAGATATATAAATATCAGCACATGGTACCTTAATTTCTTAATCTAATTTGATACTTTGGTACTACTACAATCCCTAGCCATTAATACAAGATATCCCAATATCACTCCGGTACCTAACCATCAACGTAAGACATCCTTTAGACTCATGATGGCCCCGATACTTGCTCTATGGATAGATACCTAATCATCACTCTCAATCTATAATCATCGAATGTAGCTTATCCTAAGCAAGCTACAAATTCTTGATTTACATCATTTGTTCACAACCTATTATCAGTCAGTCTATATTTTGCCGAATTAACAAGCGATACACATTATAATACGTAACAAAATATAAAAGTGAAATACCTTGTACTTTGCTAATTATTTGCGAAATAAATAAACATAATTCATATATGTAACTATTAATCATTAATTTAATTAATTACTAATTCAAAATATGATTTGCTATAAAATAAATTATTAATAACAAAACAATATACTATTTTAAGAGTATAGTCTAAGGTTACCCTTACCTAAATTTCATATTCAACTAATTGATAGTCCAATTTACTCCGTAATCTGCTCTTCAGACCTAGAGATTACAAAATTTTATCATATCAATTTAAGAAAAATTTTCAACCTAACTACACTTAATAATCCAACATTATTCCTTTTTCTACTTTTTTCTTAATTATAAAAAATATCCTTAATGACCTAATTAACATAATTACTAAAATATTCTTAACTATTAAAAGTCTTATTTTACCTTCACTTATTTATATTAATACAAAAATAACCTTTTTGGAAGTAAATTCCAATATTACTCTTAAAATTTTGTATTTCCTATTTCACTCCTTAATATAACTTCAAATTTTCAAAATTGCATTCTTCACCCTCTCCTCTTCTCCTACCACTTTTTTTTTTCCTTCATTTCGAGTCACCTTTTCTCTATTTTTATCTCCTTCTAGACTTTAATTTGTTGTCCTAAACAATTACAGCATACAATTCAACTGTGAACTAGTATAGGATGACTAAAAATCACAATAAAAGGCATGTAATTATAACTGAAATTCTATTTATGTGCTAAGGGTTTGTAAAATTTTGGGAATGTTAATCTCCACAATTTTCTCACAATTTGTTGAGAAAAGAAATGAAAAAAATTTCACTTGCAACAGAAATGATACATTTACAAATTTACCAGCTGAAAAAATGAAGAGAAAAATAAAGAAGACTTGATTTTTGTTGGTGTTTAATATTTCCACCTGCTGACTTCTTTTATACCCCTTCCATTTAATAATTTCTTGAGCTTGATTAATTGCTAAGTTTGCTGTTGTATCGTTCCCTTTGCACAGCTTCCTTCCTTGGAACCAATTACAGTGGCTAACGAAAGAAAAACACGGCACACTGCATGTCGGTCAACCTAGGAAATTTAAGATAAACTGAAAAGGTGTAAAATTTAAATATCTTAAAGATAAATTCTTAGCGTGTAACATGCCATCATTGTTAACAATCAAGAATTGGAGAGGCCAGCCGTTCACTTCGATAATCCTATGTCAAATTGAAAAAGAGAATTCACTTTACATTCCTATCGGTGCTACAACTTCAAACAATGTTAAAGTTCACCATCAATATATTTGCTATACAATGACACAAAGAATGTCAAATATATTCATACAATCTTCTTTCAAAAGGCCTCATCTGACAATTTGAAGGCGAAATAATCTTGAAACATCTTTTATTCCTCAATTCGCAGACAGGGAATTTAGTTTCTTTTCCAACAATTTGGATCGCCGCAATGCATCCAAGGCCTCAGCTTGCTTTCCTGAACGTTTCAAATTCACTGCTTTTACCTTTTCTGCCTTAATCTGCTCTTCTAACTGAATCCTTTCCTGGTTAGGATTTTTACTGTTTAGAGGGCTCACCTTAGCAGGCCCCTGAGTTGCAACATTAGCATCTTCAACTCCAATACCTTTCGGGGCAGGCCGCGTTCTGTCTAGACCTTGAGATGCAGCATTAGTATCTACAACTCCAACAGCTTTTAGGGCAGACAGAAGTTGAGGATCAAGAAAATCCTCCACACCCAAATTATCTATAGGTACTGCCATGTGGACTGAAGAATTTGAGGAATCTTGTGATGTAAATTCCTCCAACTGCGATTCAAGAGCCTTGGCCAACTGAAACTCGGCCTCTGCTTTGTCCATCTGACCTTCTTTTCGTAATTTCATGGCCTGTCGCTTGTGGCTTAGGGCCTCCTGTTGCAACTTGAAGCGGCTGCGCCCAGACAATGATTTTGGAGCCAAATCTGAAATGCCAGGTTCTTTCTGCTTAAGAGGAGCGCTAGATATTGATGATGACATATTGTGCTTGCCAGATTCAGACTGAGGGATCTGTTCTTCCATACGTTTCTCAATCAACTTTGCTTGCTTGAGTTCATTGCGAGCCTCTGCCAATTTTCCTTCTCTCTTTAAAGTAACTGCCTTCTTCTTATGAGCCAAAACTTCGGTGTGAAGGGGATTTTGGTTGTTTAGTGATGTGTACGCAGAATTTGCACCAGAAGCATTTAGTTTCTCGTCTAAATTAACCAGTGGCTCTTCTTTCCTGGTTTGAAGATCCTCTTCAATTCCAACTTGTGTCGAAGGGTTTATGGAAGAATTAACTACTCTTTTGTTTTGAGCAACTCCTATCAAGTCTGATTTTCCAGTCATTTCCACTGCATTCTTCTCCTGTTCTTTAATTAAAAATGATTCAGTGCTTCCAGGATTCACAACTTGATGAGGATTTGGCAGAATCTCATTGTTTGCGCCATCATGTTCTTCCATTTGGGACTCTAATACCTTGGCATTCTTTAATAATTCTTCAGCTTCTTCAGTTTGTCCTTCACGCCTAAGAGCAAGTGCCTTTCTCTTCAGACCCAGGAGCTCTCTTTGGATTTCCCCTCTACTTCTCGGCCTTCCAGCTGAGGTGCTGAAAGACGAAGGAACTTCAGACTGCTCAGTAGGCATAAAACTAACAGAACCTGATACAAGTACCTTTCCTTGAGGAGGAAGAGGTTCATGCTCTTCATCCTTCATGCCTAAATTATTTTGCATAGCTGGGTCTTGCATGTCTTTTTCTGTGAAATCCTCTACATTCCCTTCCCCTGCTGCACTTTTAATGGGACTAATGAATTCTTCCTCGGTGATGTGAGGTTCATACTGAATTTCTTTCTTTAATCCTTCCAACTCTGCCATTTGGGCCTCTAATGGCTTTGCCATACTAAGTACTTCCTCTGCTTCATCAATCTTTCCTTCACGTCTGAGCTTAAGAGCCTTTCTTTTCAAGCCTAAAAGTTCCCTCTGTATCTCAGTTTTATTTCTTGGCGTTTTCAAAGGAGCACTCAATGAGGCCTTAGAAACAAAGGACTCACTATTTCTCATAGAATGATTATCATTTTTTTCAGAAGGATTAGCTGCACAATTTTCTGGCTGATTATCTTCATCTTGCCAACCCAAGTTCGTAAGAATTGAAAGATAAGTTGGGTCGTGCAGATCTTGTTCTGTCACATCCTCTTCTCCTTCTTGAATTGATACAGTTTCAGAAATATCAGGATGCTCATATGCCAAAGCAGGACTACCACCAGTCACGTGTTGAGCATTAAGCTTTGAAGCGTAGTCCATCTCTTCAAGCTGTTGTTCAAGGGACTTACCTTTCTTAAGTTCCTCATCCGCCTCCTCCAATTTTCCTTCCCTTCTCAAAGCAAGAGCTTTCTTTTTCAAACCAAGAAGCTCTTTCTGAATCATCAATCTACTTTTGGGTGCAAGTTTGGAGTTAACATCATTCTTGGTGTTAATACTTTGAGAAGTAGAACGTTTGTTATTAACCGAAGGATGCTCTGAAATTGACTTTTCTTGAGATTTCAGGTCTTCAGCTTCTTTCTCAAGCATCTTGGCCTTCTTAAGATAGACCATTGCCTCTGCCATATTTCCCGCCCGTTTTTGATTGACTGCCTCTCTCTTTAATGAAAGAATTTCCCTCTGCAGCATTTCCTTGTCCATAATGACAGACTGAGAGATTGCACTATCTAAACCATCAAAATCATCAACCCAACCTAATGACTGCAATGTGGCTGCAATTTCTGGGTCAATCTGATCGTCATCCGTAACTTCCGGGTCATTATCAAAGACAAAATTATCAGATGGCCCAACAACCTTATCAAAATTAAAATCATCATCTAGCTTGTACCCAACAAGCAATTCCTCCTGTTTATCATTTTCCATACTGCGGATTAAAGTAGTTATTTCATCGTCAGAATCTTCATCCGGACCCAAGAGCTCCACTTCCTCGAGCTGTTTTTCCAAAAGTTTAGCTTTTTTCAACTCTTCCTTAGCTTCTGCAAGTTTGCCTTCACGCTTCAGTGAGAGAGCCTTTCTCTTATGTTCCATAACCTGGGTCTTACCACTGCCACCACTGCTAATATGCCGGTTACTACTTTGGGAAGTGCCACCAAGAAGAGAAGACAATTCCCCCTCCAGAGTCATTTTCGCTGATTCTTTATCAGCATCATGGAGATCCTGAACAGACCATCCTAACTCTCGAAGTTCAGACATTAAGTCATTTTTGCCTTTACCCACTGCAGTGAGAGGTGTGCACCTCTCAGCAGATTCTTTAGTATCAGCTTTACCCTGATCCTCAGCCCTATTGCCAGAAGACAAACCTTTCCTACGTTGTTTCTTAATAGACATCTCCAAAGCATCTGCCTGCCTCTCAAGCTCTTTTCCTCTTTTAAAGGCTTTTAGAGCTTCCTCAGACTTTCCTTCACCTTTTAGAATTCTATGCATCTTCTTTTCTTCCAGAGCTCGTTGACGTAATTCTCCAGGACTAATTGAACCTAACTCAGTATGCACTTCATTGGGTTTTCCAACAGAATGACTCCTAGGTAATTCTCTCCCAGCATCAAACACAGTACCTTCCTGATTATTCAAGCACAAAGTACTGCTACCCACCCTATGAATGCCAGAAATCATATCAGTGTTCCTGTGTGATCCAGATGAAGAGGTTTCCATTCCGTCATTGCCCAGAATCTGATTCAACAATTCGTCCTCATTCCTTGACATTAATTTTGAACTTCCTAACAGAATAAAGTAATAGTTAGATAAATGTCATCTGAAGAAAAGGTGGTACAGATGCACCCTGCAAAATAACAATGGTTTGTGGCATATGTTTGTCATGCCTGCAGATTTCATAACTGTGCAACACATAAACATTGCAGAATAAAAATATACCTCTCGCACCCTTGTTCCTTTGTCCACATCGCAACTCAAATCGGGCAGCCTCTTCTAGCTTTTTACAAGGTTCACAAATACGCACGGGTGAATCACCTTGACCACGTAAAATCATTCTTTGCTGAGTACAGGTCCCACAGAACAAACCCCCACATCTTCTGCAATGATGCTGCAAACCCATTTTTCAAAACCATCAATAGTTGGTCAACTCTTATATCAAGAGTTTGAACTAGCAGAAATGATCCCAATACTTTTAAGTATACAGAAAGGACGAGTTAAAAGAAAAGAAAAGCGAGTGATCACAAAATTCACTCAAAATCTCCCTGTTTCCTGATTAATCATAAGGATAAATTACAAAAATAGAAAAATCAGAAGACCCAGATGAGGATCAAAGTTTATTTGCACAAAAGAACAAATATTGAGACATGGGTATAGAGAAAAAAAAAAGAGGCGGATCAGAAGAAATGAAAAAGAAAACAAAAAAAACAAAGAGAAAGACTAACCTTGCGATTGATGAAGGTGAACTGAGAAGTACAGCCCTGACAATGAGTGGCGTCCACCACCCAGTTATTCCCTCTCAACGACGGCTTCGCCGGCAATCCGATCTTCTCTAGCATCTTCTCTCTTTCTACTGAAAAACACAAGACGCAATAGACTAGGGGAAGAAAGCAAATGGGGAAAAACCACTATCAAACAAGTAACTAAGGCCATCAATCAATTGGGCCCAAACTTACTATGCCCAACTATGTTGCCTAAGTCAAATATGGCCATTCACAGGTAAAAAGTCGTTATCTTAGAATAGGTCATTTTGCAAATTATTTGTTGATTTCTTATTTTCATTTTAGTAAAAAAAATCTTTTTATTTGGATTTAAATTTCTATTTAATTTTTTATTTGAAAAACATAGAAACTAAAAAAACTAAACTAAAATTTACAATAAAAATAAAAGTAAAACTAAACGATATCTTAAATTATTAAAAAAGAATAATTACTATTACATGAGCTAAAGATGAGATGGACAAGGTGCAACAAATACTTTGTCAAGATCCCCCCAATATCTTGTTACAATATGAAGATAAGAAGGCTATATTTAAATATATGCAAGTAGTTGAGATTAACTGTCCCTTCCTCATGTAGAGATTGAAGATTCAATAGCTTAAGTACCGAGACAGAAGTGCTTCTTTTGCCTATAAATATGTGATCTTAAGAAGGAATTATAATATAATTACTTCTTTTACAATACAAGGTGAGTTTGTTATCTCAATTTAGTTTGATCTTATAGGGACCACTTATGATCATTTTAATAAGTTCTTTAAATTCTTATCAAACTACCAATTCTTAGTTCAATTGCTACAATCATTTATTACTAATAAATTTTCTTTAATTGATTCTAATTTATTGATCACATTTATTATAGATTTTGAAGTGGAGAAAGCCTTCTTTGCTCTTCATCCAAATAAGACTCTGGGTATAAATGGTATAAAGGCTCTTTTTTTTCACAAGTCATGAAATTTGTTGAAGCCTTTGGTTAGTGATATGGTGTTGAAATTCATTAATAGTTGATATGTGCTTAATTGATTATATATTTAGTCAATAACACTTAGTGATTATTGATATCAAGATGCTTAAGATATTCACTTTAGTTCTTATATGGTTTTAGGTACAATTCAGATGCGAAAGAGCTAAAGTGAGTCGAAAGCACTATATTTGAGTCGTCTTTTTGAGAGTCACACTTACTTGTCTTCAAAGAGCAAGAAAGAGAAGGCTTAGAGAAAGAGAAGATAAGAAAATGCTAAAAGAATTGAAGAAGTGATAAGTGTAAATTGCATCGTGCTTTAAAACATAGTTTGATATGTATTTAGTTGTTGATTCAGCCATTTAGTATGTGTTTAGGTTAGAGTTGTGTTTGTTTGTTAATTATTTATATTTTAAGTATTTTATGGGTTAGTACAAGTCTTTGAGCTTAAATATTATATTTTTTTAGGAACTCTAATGTATTTGCTAGTGTTTCATGGTCTAAATCAAAGAACGGAGAAGTTTCGGAGATACCCGAGCTGAAACAACAACCTCCACGATGATAGTGATAGAAGCATTAGATTTGGCCCACTAGTATAATAGAAGCCCAAGAAAAACCCTAAGGTCACCCAAAACATAAGAGGATATTTAAAGAACAAGAAAAAGAGGCAGAGAGAGCTTTTGCATCAGCCATATTAAGAAGCTATAGAGAGAAATCATCGAGAGATAAAGGAAGAGAAGAAGGAAGAGAGTAGAGGAGAAGAAGCTGAATCGACTTACTTCCCCAATTAGGAGTTTTCTCGTCATTACTGCCTCCCATCATCTATTTAGATTGTATTTCCTGTTTATTTTTATTTTTATTATTGTATAGAATTGGATTGAACAGTTGATAATAGGATTTAGAATGTTGAGGATGTTCTAAACTTACCTTCAGAATTTATTCTTGAATTAATCACAATTTGATTGTTATGTGTTTATTGGATTTTGTTGTGGTTGATTATGTGATTGCATAATTTGATAGTAAATCGAAAGGTTGAATCGAATGAAAAATGATTAAAGTGGACTAACAAGAGTTAGATGATTTAATAGAAAGAAGCATTGAATCAGATTGAGAATTCATGCAAAGAGAGATCTTGCATAGGTTTTCGATAGTTTATTAGAAAACTTCAAAACTAATTAGGGTTTTGGATATATTAACAATTGAGAGCTTGCAACCTTCATAATCTGATTAGGGTTAATGATTATAACTCGTGAGAGAGTAATCAACCCTAGGATAGTCTAGAGATAACAATATAATAATTTATATTTAATTAGGTTAGCATTAAGGATAGATAAAATTCCCTTTCTCTCAATTGGTAATTTCTTTTGGTTGATTCTTGGGTGTGTAGCAAATTGTATAGTGATTAGTATTTTAGTGTTTGATTCTTAAATTGATAGATTAAATTAAATTATCGTATTAGTTTCATGCAACTTGAATTTCTGTTATTGTTTTTGAACTTAGAATTTAGGATTAGATTAACTCCCTCATCATGGGATTGACATCTTTGGTACTACGCTAATGAACCGTGTAACATCCCATCCCCGATTGGAAAGGTAAATTAGTAAATTGGGACAGGCTAGTGGTTTGCATTGCATATTTTGATGTAAACATTATTTTGACCTTTAAATTTAGAGGAATGAGTCTTTTGGCACGTGTATATATAGGTACATGCATTTGACATTCCCGACATTTAATTGTGATTATGATGTGTTCTGTGAATTATGAGGTAATTGGGTTTGGATGGTTGAATTTGGAAATGTTTTAGAGTGACCGTCAATTGCTAGTGACTCTTAAAAATTTTTCTAGAATAATTGGGAGAAAGTGTCCGGACCGGAAATTTTTCGAGTGACGGACTGATTGATTGTATAGTACTGAAATAGTTGTCCAATGACCATGGAAAACTTAGATATATGACTTTAGAAATTAATAGGTCGAGCCATTGAAATTTGGAGATGAATTAGACTGGAAATAAATTGTGAAAAGAGAAAGAGCATAAAAGGGTATTGAGAAAATGACACGTGGCAAATGTTTAAAGGTTTTAAATAACCTAAGTAGGGAAATTGTTTATGTTCACGGTTAGGGCATGCGAGTTTTTCTTCCCCCTTTTTTGATCGATTCTTCATCTTCCTCCTTGTGTGATCGTTGATGTCCGATTCTTGCTTGCTTCTTCTCCTTTTGCAAAGCAAAGTTTAAATCCTAAGGAAAATGAAGATTTGTTGAAGTTTTGTGTGGCTTTGAGAGAGAACCGTGGGTGTTAGGGCTTGGAGAAGAATTTCGGGGATTTGAAGATTGAAAGCTTGTTTTGGTAAGTAAATGGGTTATATGTTGTTTATTTGTTGGGTTGATGCATTTATTGTGGTTAATAGGAAAGATTGGGGTAGTTGAGAGTGAGTTATACTGGTTTTAGAGAGAGAAATG
>JANKYF010000002.1:58941465-58956663 GCA_029829435.1 Erythroxylum hondense | reverse complement strand
TTTTATACTTTGTCCTTCAATTTTAGTTAAATTTCCTTAGTTCTTTCAAATGATCCAAAACCCCCTTTTATCAACTTGTTTGCATTTTTTTGACAATTAAGCTAGCTTAGACCTTTTTTACTTAGTTCCAATTAAGTGAGACGACCCGAGGTTGCATTCTATATTGCAATCCTTGGAATTTAATTATTTTTTATTCGGTTTCCAAGGGATTGATCTTTAGATTGATACGAAGTGCCGATCACCTGAATAGGGGAAAGAGAGTGGGGATGAGCTTAAAAGCTCATGGGTAACATGTTTATAATGGATAACAAG
Organism: Erythroxylum hondense; assembly: GCA_029829435.1. Classification (NCBI taxonomy): domain Eukaryota; kingdom Viridiplantae; phylum Streptophyta; class Magnoliopsida; order Malpighiales; family Erythroxylaceae; genus Erythroxylum; species Erythroxylum hondense. The sequence continues at coordinate 58,956,351 of JANKYF010000002.1, read as the reverse complement.
CAAAACCATTTATAAAGCTCATTTCCGTTGAACATTTTCATAAACATAATCATTACGATTTAAAATCAGAAAATACTTATTTCTCTAAATTCTCAACCAATTCACAATAATGTAAATCATGTATGCATCAACTTGCCAACATATCTTGAAAACAAAACACATCAAAACGATTTGGTTAGGTCCAAAAATCGAACGTACTACACATTTCCCATAAAGCTCCTATGTAGCCGTGAACAGAACGTACTATTGCAATCCTATAAAATGGTCTTGCGTAGCTATGAACCTATTGGAGTCCATAAAGGAGCTCCATGCCACTAGCAGACAGGCAGGAGAAGCTTTTAGTCAAAGTGCACTTGACATACTTAAGGGACCAAACTAAACCTACATAGCATGTATTTCATGACTTGTAAACATGTTGCCCAAAGGGCACATTGTGAAAACATGGTTTTTCTTGATGTTTTTTCCATAAAAGCATATTTTGAAAACACAATTGTTCACAAACATGAAATATCTCACATTTCATGAACCAGATTCATGCATTAAACATATAGCGATTTCTTAAATCATTCAAAGCAATAATGCAACAATTATGAATCAATTTTCAATCATTTTATTCTCTTGCTTTAGAAGGAAACATATATGGCTCATTAATTCTATTATAAACATGAAACTCACCTTGAATTTCCTTGCCTAATACTTTGCTCAAAAATGTCTCTCCCCTTGCTCTTCTTGCCTTCCTTGATTTCCTTTAACAATAGCCAAAAAATTCCATTCATTCGGAATCTTAATTGAGAACCCACAAGACCCATTCACTAAAATTGATCCTAGAGTTCTTAAACCCATACATTTCTTAAGCTATATGAACCAAAATCTTCTTTAAAAAAATCCAAAATATTAAGCATAAGCTTACCTTGAATCTTCACCAAACAATGACTTTCTTGGCTCTAATAGAAGCTCTAATCCTCCTCTTCCTTTTTCTCTTCTTGAACAATCCCAAATTCCTTCTTGAGAGCTAAGAAAAGTTGAAACCTAGGTTTTCTTCTTTCTTTCCTTTCTCCTCCACCAAATTCTCTCCTTCTTCTCTCTTCTCTTAGATTTGCTCTCTCAATTTCGATCATGCTTCTTCCTTAAAAGCAAGCCCACACTTGTTATTACAATTTTGCCATCAATGAGTGTACAAAAACCCTTCTACCCTTCCATATATGCCTTGTAACTTAAATGGTTAACTGACTTGCCAATTTTGCCCCTCATGCAATCTTGCCACCTTAATAATATAATTCAATTAACCCATGTCATAAAACCTTACTCTCATTAACATGCTAATTAACTCCACAAAAATAGTTTATTAAGACCTCAAAATTCATTTAAGTCATTGCCTAACTTCTTCAAAAAATCAAGACCATTTTCTGATCATGTAATTGAAGGAATTTGATAATACTTCCTTCTAGAAAATGTTCCTCATTGTCTTAATTTTCTAATGACACAAAATCATTTAATTTGGTTTGAAAATCTGAAAGTTATACCACAAACATTTCCGAACTATTCTTATACTAAAGCAATATTCTATGCTCAACTTCCATCAAAATTTGAAATTCTTAGAGACTGAATTAGAACTTGATTTCATCATAAAATTTGTAGCCCTATCTCTCTAGGTTACCCTAAATCAAATATCATCTCATTTGGGTAACCAGAGAAAAAGTTATGGCTAAATCACCGAAGCATACTCAATGAACATGTTTCAACTTTTAACTTCCAATATTTCACATACAACCCATCTTGTCCTAACTACCTTTTCTACTTCATTTCAAATTAAAAAATTCTTCTTTTTTTTACATGTGAATAATCACCAATAATTTCTCATTTCATATTTCTAACTTCCAAGAAAAGTTCGGGGTCTAACAAAAAGGTTGTTAGTGATTAAAAGAAAAAGTCTCCTTCCTTACCTTCCCTCGGTGTTTGCTTTGAGTTGCTCCCGGACTAGGGTGATCACTCTAGCTATCAAGCATCCACCTCCAAAGCTTCATCCTTAAAGGTCCTGGCATTTCTTTCTTTCCAAAGACAGTATATTGCAGATGAAAGGATGAGTGGGAGGATATTGGGAATGTTGGGGCTTTGTGGGTGGTTCAGCCAAGAGGGTATGGCGTGTAGATTGAGTTGTGGTGGAAGGTTAAGATGGAAGTAGGAGAGGCAATGAGTCCACACTGTTGTGCAGAAAGGACAGTCAAAGAATAAATGGTCAATTGTTTCATTGTCCTTGAGGCATAAGGAACAATGATTTGGTGTTTGAAAGTAAGGAAGTTTGTCTCTAGTTTGTAATTTGCTACAAAAGGCCAACCATAACATGAAGGAGCATCGTAGGTTGTTCCCTTTGAACCGAACAAGTTTATGCCAAGGGGTTATTTGTCTGGAGGGTCTTAAAAAGATATAGACTAAAGAATTAGTGTAAACATGTTGAGTTGCTGACCCTGCTAACCATTCCAATCTATCTTGTTGTGAGTTATTCGGGTGATAATGAATAGGTTCCAGGTTGCCCAATGTATCAGCTATTAATACATGCCAGCTCCACATATTATTCCTAATCACCTCTGAAACTATAGCTGTAATTTTCAGTTCAGATCCATTAATAGCCCTTGGAGTAGAGAAATGCTTGAGAATTCCTCTCAAATGGCAAGGGTCCTGCCAGAAGGAAGTAGAAGCTCCATTTCCTATCCTAAATCTAAGTTGGTCCCCTAATTTGTCCCTCACTGATAAAATCTTACTCCTGCTCAAAGAGCTATTGCTATTCAGTTGGATACTCCAAAATTTCCCCTCCTCAAGATTATAGAATGAACCCACTTTACCCAAAGTGCTTCATGGTCATGAAACAAAATCCAAATCCTATTTACAAGCAACATATTATTCGATGTAGGTAAATGTTTAATCCCTAGGCCTCCTTTCTTTTTTTTTCTACAAATGTCTGACCATTTGACCTTAGCATTGGCTTTGGGGTGCCCTTGCCTAACCAAAGAAAGTTCCTAAGCTTTGCCTCTATCTCCTTAAGGATTGAATAAGGAAGAATGAACATGGCTGACCAATAGACTTGAAAGGAAGAAAGCACCGATATAATCAATTGAAGCCTACTAGCATTGGAAAAGGTTTTGTTGGTCCACTTGTTGATCCTAGCTTCTATTTTTTCCAAAAAGGGGATGACAATCCCTTTTGGAGAGCCTCCCAGTAATGAGTGGAACCCCCAAATATTTAATGGGGAGACTACCTCTCTTCAGCCCAGAATGCAATTTTATTTAATGAGTTAAGTTAACCCACTCTGGGGATAAGAAAAATTGGCTTTTAGTGGGGTTCATTTCTAAGCCAGACAATTGGGAGAATGTCCTCAAACAATCTAGAAAAGAATTTACATAGAGCAGATCAGTATGACAAAACAACATAAGATCAACTACAAAAAGAAGATGGTTTATTTTGAGAGATTTGCACTTCCAATGGTATTGGAATGAGGGATTGTTGCCTAGACTCTTGTTTAACCGTTTGGAAAGAACTTCCATACATAAAATGGAAAGGAATGGGGACAAGTGATCTCCTTGTCTAAGTCCTAACTTCCCTTTGAAGAAATTGGATGGGGTTCTATTGATAAGAATAGAGTAAGAAGGGGAAGAAATACATTCTTTAATCCAAGCATTAAACTGACTAGGGAACCCAACTGATTCTAAAACATTGATGAGAAACTCCTAATGAATGGTATCATAGGCTTTTCTGAGGTCTATTTTGAAAGCACGGTGCTTATGAGAATTAGAAAGGGGATAATTCTTCAGAATTTCTTAAACTAGCAAAACATTATCAACTATGCGATGATTTTTAATGAAAGCACATTGTTTATGGCTAACAATTTGGGGAAGAGACTCTCAAAGTTTGTTTGCTATAATCTTATCTATGACCTTATAAAGAAAGTTGTAACAAGAAATGGGTTTGTAATCTTACACTGTGGTAGGGTGGGTTTTCTTAGGGATAAGAGAGATGAAGGTAGAGTTAAGCTCTTTCAGGAGCTTCCCATGAACAAAGAAATTATAAATGGCTTCAGTGACTTCCTGTCCTATTGTTTGCCAAGAATAGTGACAAAAGTGACCATTGAAACCATCTGGGCTTGGGGCCTTAGTAGGGTTAAAGGAATTGAAGGCCTCATTGATCTCTTATACGGAGACTTCAGTTATAAGAGTGGTAGTGAGGCTTTCAGGTAGAAGGCTAGGGAAAAGTGAGGCCACAAACTCATCAGAAGGAGGAAAAGATTTAGAGCTCCCTATACAATTCTAGAAATGATCCAAGAATTGGTCTTGAATCTCTTTAAGCCCTATAATTCTAGTTCCATTGGCCAGGCGTAGAGAGTGAATATTGTTCCTATTTTTTTTTGCAATGAGGGACTGGTGAAAAAATTTAGTGTTCCTATCCCCTTCTTGAAGCCATTTAATACAGGAAGCTTGCTTGAAAAAGGATTCCTGATCTCTAAGAGCTCTTAGCAAATCTTGAATGGCTTCAAACTCTCTATCTTTCAGAGAGGGCAACTGAGGATCAACTCTCAACTGTTCTTGAATACTATTGAGATTTACTTGACATCTCTCCACTCGAACATTAACATCTCCTATTTTACTAGTATTTAGGGATTTTAGGGCTCTTTTGACCAATTTAAGTTTAGACACTACCCGAAATATAGGAGTGACACTGATCTGACTATTCCAAGCCTCATCAACTTTTTGGAGAAAGTTAGGCTATTGAAAACGAAGTTGGATAACCTAAAAGGGGAGGATCGCTTCTGCTGACTGAGCAAGGCTTTAACCACTAAAGGGGAGTGATATGAGATATTAGGATTGAGAGTGACACTATAAGAGTTAGGGAACTTGGAGGCACACTGAATTGATGAGAGTTTTATCTAGTTTTTTGGCAACATAGAGATAACCACTTTGTTTATTGGTCCATGTAAAGGTTAGGCCACTAGCATTTAAGTCAAAAATTGCACAATCTTCTACACACTTCCTAAAGTCCCTCATACCTTACAAGGCCGAGGAACTCAGGGGTTCTGCCTCGTGAGGGTACAGAATTGTATTGAAATACCTAGCTATAAGCCAAGGAAGATTTCCTATTGTGGAAGAGATGTGGTTCAAAGCAGTCCAGAGATGTTTCCTATGGTTGAGGTTATTGGACCCATACATACAAGCGATAAGGAAAGGAGAGGAGCTATTGATGGGAGTTACCTCTAAATGGATGAGTTGATCAGTAGAGGTTAACCTAGAGCATGAAAAACTTTCTGCGTTCCATGCTATAACTATCCTAGCATTTGAAGCTTGATCAACCCATTATTTCTCACTCCTCAGGTGCAACTCAGGACATCAGTTGATCCTTGCCAGGCATCGAAGAACTCCGCAATAGTTAAAGATCATTGTATTAAGTTAGTACTTTAGCTGGCCTTCCGAGCATGTCATCATGGAGCATATTTCATGTATTTTGGATTTAAATCTGGACATGTATTGTGTTATGATAAGAATACTTATTTGAACTTCCTTTGTATTGTTATTGCATGAAGCCCTTGACTTATGGGGTGTTTTATTAATAGTTCGAATGATTGTGCGTATGATATATTGTGTGCTAAGATGTATGTGTGAATCGAATTATGTATGGATGTTGGAATCGGGTCCGACGTTTTGGGTAGCCCGAGGGGCCACCTCGGGAATAGGGTTTCAGAACCTGGGCCCAACATGGGATTTTGGTTTCAAGAGCTTAGAAAATGCATGGGTTATACTTTAGCTTCTTTGGTTTCTCATATGAAAATCTTTATTGATTTGGGAATTTTATTTATGTTAAAAGGGAATCAAGAAGGACAAAAGGAGCAAGAGGAGAGGCTCACTTGAGCAAATTATCAACAAGAAATTCAAGGTGGGTTACATTTTTACAGTTGACTAATAAGCCATAAATATATTCTTGCAAGGAAAGTGAAATAAATGATTTCAACTACTTCCAAATGTGCATTTAAGTATTCTTTAAATGCCTTCAGAAAGTGTTGCATATTCTGTGCATAAACTTGTTAAATGAAAAATGAAATGATTTTGAAAAGATATCATGCCATGAAAAAGCAAGTTTCTAATCTAGTGCCATTTTGGGAAACAAGTTTACAAGTCATGAAATTACATGTTATGTAGGTTCGTGGTGATCCCCTAAGTATGTCTACTCTAGTTGTCTAAAGGCTTCTCTCGCCTGCCTGCTAGTGGCATGGAGCTCCTTTATGGACTCCCATAAGTTTATGGCTACGTAAAACTGTTATGCGAAAATGCGTAGTATATTTTGTTTTGGATCCACCCGAACCAATTTTATTTGTCTTGTGTGTTCATGATATGTTGACAGTAATGATGTAACCATGTTATGCATTATCGTGAATTTTTCCAATGAAAATGATTATTTCAAGGGTTTTTACTTGTTATTGATTATAAGATTGTTATCCATGGGCTTTAAGCTCACCCCCCTCCCATCTCCTCCCACACATTCAGGTGATGAGCAGTATATCGAGTAGGTCAAAAGGGCAAGGTAGCACTCCTAGTTTTGATTATTTTATGTTTGAAGCAAGTTTTGTAAAGCAAGGCTTTAGTTGCATTCTGAGCAAATCATGGGGCTGTAGACTTCAATGGGACTATAAATCCCGAAGAGGTTGAAGCTTGGTTGAAGAGAACTGAGAGGGTTCTGATTCAGATGAAGTGCTCTGACGAGGAGAAGTTAGATTATGCGGTGAGCTTGCTATAGGGAGATGCACTTCATTGGTGGGAATCAATACCCCACAGTCAGGATATGCCTCTAGTGTTGTCATGAAGAGACCTTTTGGAAGCCTTTAGGAGGAAATACTTATCAGGAGTCTATATCCAGGAGAAGGCTAGAGAATTTCTAAATCTCACACAAAGGGATATAAGTGTGAGCGAATATGAGCTGAAGTTTACCTAGTTGTCTCGGTATGCTGCCAACATTATTGCTAATGAGGAGGATAAGTGTCACACGTTTGAGGGAGGTTTTAATTTGGGGATCAAGGAGAAAGTTATGATCCACAACTTCTGCGACTACTAACAATTGGTAGATGCCGCACTCCAGGCTGAGAAGCTGGAGAATATCAGAAGTGAAATAAGTAGGAAGAGGAAGAATAGGGAATAGTTTTCCAAGAAAGGGGCAAGTACTCAAGTGCCTGAGACGGGTAGGAAGAGTTTCCACACACAGAGTGAGGTGGAGATTAGTGCTCCTACTAGACATAAGTAACCAAGGGCAGTTTCAGTGTAAGCCTCTACTGTAGGAGGTAATAGTAGGGTGGAGAAGAGCAAGAACATGAACCCCCAATGTGAGCATTGTGGGAAGCTCCACAGGGGAGAGTTTTTCAAGTTACTTGGAGCATGTTTCCAATGCGGAGAAAAGGGCACATGATCAGAGACTGTTCCCAATTAACAAGGCAAGAGGGGTCCCAATTGTAAGCCCCGAGGAGAGGAAAAATAGTGGTAACTAGACCAGTCACAAAGGTGGGCCATTCTGGAGCTACGAAGAAGACTATTCCTCCATGGAGGCCGAAGGGTCAGACACAGGCTAGAGTTTTTTCTATGACTAAAAAGCAAGCTGCAGTTGCACCTGAAGTTGTCACAGGTATGGCTCGGTTATTTTATGAAGTATATGTTTCTGAAAGCATGACATTGCACGAAGTTGATCTAAGGCCTTTGGATAGTCCTGTAATTGTTAGTACTCCTCTAGGGAAGAATGTGATTATAAGTCAAGTTTATAGGAATTGTGGGCTTTTCATCGAGGGTGCTCTGCTGGTAGTGGACTTACAAACTCTAAATCTAAAGGGGCTAGATGTTATCCTGGGAATGAATGCCATGGAGAAATATCATGCAAAGTTAGATTTTAGCCTTAAGGAGGTGGAATTTGACCTAGGCAATAGTAAGAAGGAGATTTTCAGAAGGGACAGGAAAACACCATCATCAATGATTATTTCGGCCTTATTGGCTGATAGAATGATGGGAAAGGGGTGTGAAGCTTTTTTAGCATATGTTGTAGACACTGAAGCTAATGAAGGGAAGTTAGAGGATTTTCCAGTAGTGAGGGAATTTCCATACGTGTTTCTAGAAGATTTACCTGGTTTGCCATCGGTAAGGAAAGTCAAGTTTACCATCGACTTAATTCTTGGAACCACACCCATCTCAATACCACCTTATAGAATGGCTCCAGCGTAGCTTAAGAAATAGTTAGAAGAACTGTTAAAGAAGGGGTTCATAAGGCTAAGTTCATCACTGTGGGGAGCGCCAGTTCTATTTGTTAAGAAGAAAGAGGGAACATGGCGCATGTGCATTGATTATCAGAGACTCAACAGGGTGACTATTAAGAACAAGTATCCTATACCTTAGATTGATGATTTGTTTGACCAGCTTCAAGGAACAAGGGTCTTTTCTAAGATTGATCTCAGGTCAGGCTATCATAAACTCATAATCAAGGAGTCTGATGTAAGCAAGACAACCTTTAAGACCCGATATGGGCATTAAGAGTTCCTAGTCATGCCATTCAGACTGACCAATGCTCCAGTTGCTTTTATAGACCTTATGAATAGGGTCTTCAGGGAGTATCTAGATCAGTTTTTCATAGTGTTTATTGATGAAATTCTAGTGTATTCCAAGAATGAAGGGGAATATGAGGAGCATCTTAGAATAGTGTTGCAGACACTGAGGGAGAAGGAGCTTTATGCTAAATTCAGCAATTGTGAATTCTGGCTTCATGAGATGATATTCCTTGGACATGTGATTTCTAAAGATGGGGTACATGTTGATCCGAGAAAGATTGAAGCAGTGGTGAATTGGCATGCACCTAAAATAGTGATGGAGGTGAGGAGTTTTCTGGGTTTGGTAGGATATTATAGGAGATTCATGGAGGGATTTTCTATAATAGCTGCTCTAATGATTAAGCTACTGAGGAAGAATCGAATTTTTTTTTTGAGTGAGGAATGTTAGAAAAGCTTTGAAGAGCTCAAGTGCAGATTGACAAGTGCTTCAGTTTTGATTTTGCCTACTGGAGATGAGGGTTATGCACTGTATAGCCATGCTTCAAGAAAGGGTTTAGGTTATGTGTTGATGCAAGGAGACAGGGTGATAGCTTATGCTTCAAGGCAACTGAAGCCTTATGAATTGAATTATCCAACCCATGATCTGGAATTAGTAGTAGTGATCTTTGCCTTGAAAATTTAGAGACATTATTTGTATGGAGTTCAAACGACGATTTTCATCGATCATAAAAGCTTAAGTATTTATTGAGACAAAAGGAATTGAATTTGAGACAAAGAAGGTGGTTAGAGTTGCTCAAGGACTATAACCTATTAATAGAGTACCATCCAGGAAAGGCGAATGTGGTAGCGGATGCCTTGAGCAGGAAATCCTCTATAGCTTATGTTCAAATAGTTTACCTACCGCTGTTGGAGGAGATGCCTAAACTTAAGATAAGTTTGAAATAGGAGGAACCTGAATGTATTATTGCTACTTTTAGAGAGACCAAAACTTAGGGACAAAGTTAAGGAGTTACAAGAACAGGATGCAGAATTGAGTAAACTTCGTGAAAAAATTCAGAATGACAAGAAATCTGAAGTGGTAGTGAGGGATGATGGACTTATGGATTTCGGAAATAGACTTTGTATCTCGAATGTCAAGGAGGTGAATGATGAAATACTAGGTGAGGCACACAATGCTCCTTATGCCATACACCCAGGTAGCACTAGAATGTACAGAGATCTGAAAGAGCATTTCTAGTGGAAAGGCATGAAGAGAGATGTAGCGGAATATGTAAGTATGTGTATAGTATGCTAGCAAGACAAGGCTGAACTCCAGGCACCTGCAGGTAAGTTAATGCCATTGTCCATTCCGAAATGGAAATGGCAAAGAGTGACCATGGAAGCATGATGCCTAAGACCAGTAGGAAGCATGATGCTATATGGGTCATTGTTGATCGGTTGACAAAGTCGGCCCATTTTTTGGCAATTAAGCAGACAAATTCTCTGCATGTTCTGGCAAAAAAGTATATTGATGAGATAGTGAGATTGCATGGGGTTCCAGATTCTATAGTTTCTTAAAGGGATCCTCGATTTACTTCGAGATTCTGGGAAGTTTATAAGAGGCTTTGGGAACTAAGTTAAACTTTAGCATAATTTTTCATCCCCAGACAGATGGTCAATTTGAGAGGACCATTCGGACCCTTGAGCGAATGCTTAGGGCATGTTTGATGGATTTCAAAGGAGCTTGGGATAAGCATTTGCCATTGGTCAAATTTGCTTATAATAATTCTTACCACTCAAGCATTCAGATGGCTCCTTATGAAGCACTGTATGGAAGGAGATGTAGAACTCCGATATGTTGGGATGAAGAAGGAGAAAGGAAACTGATAGGGCCAAAGTTACTTCAGATGACAGTATACAAGGTCTACATAGTTAAGCAATAGCTTAAGGCATCACAGGATAGAATGAAAAGTTATACTGATGCACACCAAAAGGAGATGGAGTATCAAGTCAGTGAGAAAGTATTTCTTAAGACGTCTCCTTGGAAGGGAGTCATGAGGTTTGGTAAGAAGGGCAAGTTGAGTCTAAGATATATGGGTCCCTATGATAGGATTAGACCGCTAGCTTATAGATTGGCACTGCCACCAGAATTTTCACAGATACATGATGTCTTTCAAGTGTCCATGCTGAGGAGGTATAGGTCGGATCCCTCCACATCTTTCATATTGCTGAGGTTCAGTTGAGAGATGATCTGAGTTATAAAGAGATTCCAGTGGAGATTTTGGACTCAAAGGAGAAGGTCCTCAGGAACAAGACAGTTCAGCTGGTCAAGGTCTTGTAGAGAAACCATTCTGTGGAAGAGGCCACATGGGAGCCTTTGTAAACCATGAAGGAGAAGTATCCACGACTCTTCAGTGACTCAGGTATGAATTTTTAGGACGAAATTCTTTTAAGAAGGGAAGAATTGTTAACCCTCAAATTGTTTCTTGATAAATGAGCATGATTAGGTTAATTTTGGGATCTTGCTAGATTCGTGTATGTTAGAATTAAGTAGCCTATTTATGTTAATGAGATTATGTTACATAGGCGAATTGGATTAAAGTTAAAGTGATAATTTGTATAAGGGGTATTTTGGGGAGATCCCTTAAGTGGGAAGGCTTTAAGGCCTTGAAGGAGGGGCAAAAATGGGAAGAGGAATTTATTGGCTTGCATTTTAAAAGCCAAAAAAGTGGTGAGGAAAAATAGAATGGAGAAAGCATAAAAGTAAGAAAAAAGGTAAAGAGAGTTTCGTGGGTTTAGAGGGAGAAAAGAGTTTTGAGCTAGGTCTTGAGTTTTCTCAACCTTCAAAGGGGATTTTGAGAGTGATCAAGAAGGGGAAAATATAGAGAAAGATAAGAGCCTTCTTTTGAACCAAGCATCTCTCCATTTGAAGAAGATTTGAGGTAAGAGCATTTTAAGGCTTCGGATATTTATGTTAAAAAGGAAATCTAGAAGGATAAGAGGAGCAAGAGGAGAGGCTCACTTGAGCAAATTATCAACAAGAAATTCAAAGTGGGTTACATTTTTATATTTGACTAATAAGCCATAAATATTTTCTTTCAAGGAAAGTGAAATAAATGTTTTCAACTACTTCCAAATGTGCATTTAAGTGTTCTTTAAATGCCTTGAGAAAGTGTTGCATAATCTGTGCATAAACTTGTTAAATGAAAAATGAAGTGATTTTGAAAAGATATCATACCATTAAAAAACAAGTTTCTGATCTAGTGCCATTTTGGGCAACAAGTTTACAAGTCATGAAAGTACATGTTATGTGGGTTCATGGTGATCCCCTAAGTATGTCTAGTGCACTTGTCTAAAGGCTTATCCCGCCTGCCCGCTAGTGGCATGGAGCTCCTTCATGGACTCCCATAAGCTCACGGCTACATAAGATCGTTATGTGAAAATGGGTTATACGTTCTGTTTTGGATCTACCCGAACCAATTTGATGTGCCTTGTGTGTTCATGATATGTTAACAGTAATGATGTAACCATGTTATGCATTATCGTGAGTTTTTTCAATGAAAATTATTATTTCAAGGGTTTTTGCTTGTTATCGATTATCAGATTGTTACCCACAAGCTTTAAGCTCACCCCCCATCTGCTCCCACACATTCAGGTGATGAGCAAGATATCGAGTACGTCAAAAGGGCAAGGCAGCACTCCTAGTTTTGATTACTTTATGTTTGAAGCAAGTTTTGTAAAGCAAGGCTTCAGTTTCATTTTTAGCAAATCATGGATTATGTATCTCTTGCATTTTGGGATTTGATGTATTAACGTAACTGCGACTTGAAATGCCTGCTAAAGCTTTGTAAAACTTTTTATCTTTTTAGGAAAATGGAATATGTTCGCATATTTACCTATGACTCTCCCAAGTTATACCTTGAAAATTGTTTTCAAGTTTCATAAAGGGAAAATTCGTTTTATGACTTCAGGAAAAATCTTGATTAAGCTAAGCTGATTTAGGCAAATGCGCTTTCTAGTAAGTAGTAAGTCTTTCTCTTAACTTTCCAACCGTATTTAGCATGGAAAATATGGACGTCTGAACCAGAAGTCAGGGTCCTTATAAGGGAAGATGTACAAGAGAGGAGTTGTTTTTTTTTTCTTTTTACTTCTTCTGTGACGATGTCATCTCCTTCTGGGTTTTCTTTGTGATGATTTCATCTCCTTCTGTGTTTTGTATCGTCTGTGTTTTCGTTTCCTTGTGTTTTATTTCTTCTGTGATGACGTCATCTCCTTCTGGGTTTTCTTTGTGATAACATCATCTCCTTCTGTGTTTTGTATCGTTTGTGTTTTTGTTTCCTCTGTGTTTTGCTTCTTCTGTGATGACGTCATCTCCTTCTGGGTTTTCTTTATGAAGACGTATCCCCTTCTATGTTTTGTATCGTCTGTGTTTTGACTATCATCTGTGTTTTGCTTCTTTTGTGATGATGTCATCTCCTTCTGGGTTTTCTTTGTGATGGCGTCATCTCCTTTTGAGTTTTGTATGGTATGTGTTTTCCTTCTTCTATGATGATGTCATCCCCTTCTAGGTTTTCTTTGTGATGACGTGATCTCCTTCTAGATTTTGTATAGTCTGTGATTTGGCTATCGTCTGCTTTGCTTCTTCTGTGATGACATCATTTCCTTCTGGGTTTTCTTTGTGATGACGTCATCTCCTTCTGTGTTTTATATCGTCTGTGTTTTCATTCCTTCTACCTTTTCGTTCTTTTTGTGTTTTTGCTTCTACCTTTTCGTTCCTTCTTTGTTTTTGCTTCTGTCTTTTCGGTCCTTCTGTGTTTTTGCTTCTGCCTTTTCACTTCTTCTGCCTTTTCGTTTCTTCTACCTTTTCCTTCCTTCTATGTTTTTGCTTTTACCTTTTCGCTTCTTCTGCCTTTTCTTTTCTTATGTGTTTTTGCTTTTGTCTTTTCGTCCCTTCTTTGTTTTTGTTTCTGCCTTTTCGCTTCTTCTGCCATTTCGTTCCTTCTGTATTTTTGCTTCTGCCTTTTCGCTTCTTCTGCCTTTTTGTTTTTTTCTGTCTTTTGCTTCTTCTACCTTTAGTTCCACTTTTAGTCCTTCTGAAGATAGAATCTGATCTCAAAGTATTCCTCAAAGGGGTCAATTTTGAAGCCCTCCTTGAAATCGCTTTAATAGGATCCTAAATCGATATCTCAATTGACCGTTATGCTTAGTATCCCAAGGTTGGTGCAAATGTTTAGGATTAACATCTGTTCGATAATAGTAAGTGTAAGTTGTTTTGAAGTTTTCCTGGTGAGGGCACATCACCCTTGCGGGACACAAGTCCAGATGTCACTTAGGACGTCGGGCTCATGACCCTCAAGAGCGAGGTGTCCAACATAAACCATAATAAAGACTATCTTTATTTAGTAATTTAATGTTAAATGTGCAGCTACACATTCAACCCTAAGGAAAGACGAAATTGCATTTTAATTTCTAAAAAACTTTGTTTTAATTTAATTAATCCAATTAATCAAATTAAACCAAAGTCTAGCCCATTTCTAACTGTACATTTAGGCTTTAAATTAACCATCAAATAGTGCTAGCCCAACATTCAATTATGGGTTTCTAAAACCTCCATTTATATTTATTAATTTGCTTGATAACCTTCCTTGAAGCAAAGTGGAGAATCTTATTGGACTTTGATAATTCAAGCTCCAATAAGCCCAGAATTAATTTAAACTCATTAGAATAAATTCTTCAGCTCGTGAATTACTAAATATTATGAGAACACATAGTTCAAATAATATGTCCAATCGTAAACCCTATCATGAACCTTATTATAACCATACGCATAATAAAAGGTAAAATTATCGTTTTTCCCATATGTTGATTTTTCCTTCTAAATCTCCCGTTTTACTTTATGTAGTGATTAACACACAAGGTTTCTTGGTGTTAAGACTTGATGGGTAGCTAGTCCATCAAATTACTGGTGCCAGTTTAATCACCAAATCTCCTTAAAACATCTGGAAGTGATGATATCACTATAAACTCTTTATTTGAGTGAATGTTCCCTGACACATGTTTCAATTAATAATTCCAACATGCAGATACTAGATTAATACTCTGTAAAAATCCATTCTGATCATATCAAGAATTATAATGAAACACATACGAGTTCATCACTCATCAAGATTATGGTTCATAATAAGTGAATGCTTAAGTTGTATATTTTAAGATTAAAGTAACGACCCACTTTATTCTTGAAAACATACTTGATTTCAGATTCATTTAATAGTTCCATTATCGATAGTCTACTACTATCATGATATGAAACTCATCATTCCCTTTAAGCAAACTCCTTTACTTATATGGAG
>JANKYF010000002.1:58815968-58829159 GCA_029829435.1 Erythroxylum hondense | reverse complement strand
CATTCCAAATAAAGTTTCAAGCACAAAATCATACTTTTCCACAAAAATCACATTTAGGCACATATACCGGGAAATGTCATGAATGCATGTACAACCATTTTCCTGTGCAAATTGCACTATTCACATGTAAGAATATGCATGAATATTTCCAAACAATACTAAACACTCTTAGCCCTTTCCAAATTACTATTCTACCCTTCCCCTTGGGGGTGGGATGTTACAATAAGATTATCATATGGATGATCTATCAAATGTCAATGATTAATCTCATCACAGCAATGGTGTAAATATTATTAGACTTGAGGTACTCAAGGATATCTTGTATACTGATCCTATGCTTTGACATCATTCCTTGTTGCCTTAAAACGAAGTCGCTCATAGGGTGGTAATTGGGTACAGTTATTGGTATTCGAAGGTAATTGGGTAGCCAATAAATGATTCACCACTCTTGATAGAAGGAGATGATACTTATGACCTCTTATTAGGGTCATTACTCAAGAGTCTTTGGCCAGAGCAATTATTTATCATGAAGAGAGTCTATAATTACACATATAGTAATGAGGTCGTAGGACAAGAACTAACATCACTTGGACAAGATGTGACGTAGTCATTCTAGTGGGAGTTGACACATAGCCTATACTTCAAGCCAAGTGGGGTATCGTATGGCGAAAGGACGAATTGCATGATAATTGTCAATAGAGTGTGTTTTTGACTGGTAAAGAAGCTGAAGTAGAAGTTAAGAACCTGGGAGAAACTAAAGCTAATATAAATCAAGTCAATAATGAAATATCAAACACCATGAACAATAAACTAAAGTATAACCTGAGAACTTGGGAGAGTATGAGGAATTTAGAATTCAAACTATTAAAAATAGAAGAAGATCTATAAGAAAAAAAAGGGAAGCATAACAATAAAAAAGGGAAATCTCCCTTAGATGGCAATCAATCTTAGTACGGAACACTAAAGGGTCAAATGACCCTCTCAAAAGTTCTTTCACAAAGGAGGTTGTGAAGGACAAGAAGCCTTGTTTAGTAGGCCTTCTAGAAACTAAAATAAAAGAACCTCAATTACTTATTGGCCCTAAGTTTTTAGGTGCAAATTGGTAACTTATCTCAAACCATATTTTGCATTACAATGGGAGAGCAATTTGTATCTACAACTCAGACATGATTAGACTCCAAGTTGTGGGAGGAAGTGACCAATATATTTAGCTAAAATGTCAAATGAGAGATATTATTTATAACTTCGATTTAACAATAATCTATGCTTATAATTTTGGATTTTAAAGAAATAAACTCTAGTTGGATCTAAAATGCTTACAATAATGCAGACTCCTTGGTTTATTGTTGGGGACTTCAATTATACTCTACGCTCTACAGAAGTTGAAGGTGGTAAGAAGTTCACACTGGGAGCAACAAAAAAGCATACTAATTTACTTACCATCATGAATTTGATGGACCTCAGCTCAATAGGTGGACTCTTTACCTAGTCAAACAGTCAGCGAGGGAAGATGCATATTAGAAAGAAACTAGACAAATTAATGATTAACTCAACCTAGATAAAATTTTCCGTCATTCCTATGCTCATTATAGAGAAAATAAGTTCTCAGACCATTCTTACATATTGATTCCAAGAATTATAGAAACCATAAAAGTTGGGGTGCTATTTAGATTCTTTAATGGAATTGTTCATATAGAAGGATTCAAGGAGTTAATCAGTAGATGCTGGAATTAAGAAGTAGATGGTTTTAAATCTTAGCAAATTATACAGAAACTAAAGTTAATAAGAGCAACTCTTAATAATTTTATTCTTGTAAAATTACAAAACTTCACTGCCCTCAAGAAAAAAATTAACTCTACCTCAGGAGGATTGCTACAACTCCCCTCATAATGCTAACTTAGAATTGCAAGGGCTTTAAGAGTATCAAAAGGCACTGAAACTTTATAATTCATATTAAAACAAAAAAGGAAGACTTAATTGGATGAGAAAAAGGGACTATAACACAAAATTTTTCCACTCCTCTCTACTTTCTAAAAGGATTGTGAATAGAATCACATAATTATATGAAAGCATGGGGCTTGCACACTCAAATCCAGAAAGTTTACAAGAGTTAGTAAGAAATTTCTTTATTCAATTGATCGGTTCTAAGGAATCTGTTCAACATAGCTACAATATGCAAAGAGTGTTCGATTCCTCAATAGATCAAGTGCTAAAGGAGTCTATGGTTTCCCTATTTTCAAAATAATATGATAGAAGAGTTGTATTCAGTTTACGTCCTTTAAAAGCACCTAGTATGGATGGTTTTTTAGTGTGGTACCATAAGTAGACTATTCATTGAAGTTGTATTAGAATCCTTCACCTTTTTCAAAATGCTTCATGAAACAAATCACATTTACATTTATTTGTTGGCCTAAAAACGAAACCCCTCAAACTCTGATTTTAGACCAATATCTTGTTGCAACACAATCTACAAATTAATCACCCTAAAAATGTTACCTAAAGTTTGTTTTAAAGATTAAGAGGCTTTTATATTAAAACTAAATAGCTTCAATGCTTCTTAATTAATTAAACGAATGATGTAATGAAGAAAAGTGAAATGTTTATGCATAGTGAGGCTTTTAGAATACCAACTTAACAAAGTGAAATTAGAAATAAAAATATAAAATATAAAAAGACCTTGCTAAGGCTTGATCTTCTTTTTTTCTTAGTGTAATCTTCATTTCATCAATTGTAAACTTCAACTCCTCTTTATTGACTTTATAAACTATATATTTTACTTTATGGCTTCACTTTGTCCTTATATTGCTTTTCATCAAATTAATAAACTCACTATTACTAATTATGTTTGTTATCAATAAAACATCAATTCAAACCTACTTTGGATCAATAATATCCTACTATTAAATGACAAGAACTTACTACTCTAGTTGCTTGTTATGTTATTAATGGAATCCATAAGAGGTTGAAAATCTCTGTAGGTGAGTCTTTAGGTAAACATAGGCACTTCAGAGTAATTAAAACAAGGCTTTACATATTGAAACCCTAAGATATTTGAGGCTGAGGCTATAAAATAATGAATACATGCTAAGTATAAATGTTGTTTCCTTTTATTGATGTTGAGTCTTGATATAGATTCAAAGGTGTTAAGGGAATAAGATAGAGGTTGATGGAATTCCACTTTCGGATGTGAGATTGAACAGTTGAAGTTCTTTACATTTAATTTGATTTTGAAAGTTATTTGAGTAACTGATGTTTTCCCAAGCAATATCAATAGAGCCTCAATGCAGATACTAAATAAGTAATGTGATAAAGAATCTCATTATCTAAGGCCTATTGCACCTTTGACTTGCTCTCCCACTAGGTTTTATGATTTTTGGAAGAAGAAACTATTGAAACCAATTAGAATTGGAGACTTATTAGAATTCATAATGAAAATTGCTTGTCTAACATTTATAATTTGGAAGGGAGCTTGGTGAGTAACATATTATAATTAAAAACTACCTTAGGATTGATTGACTCATAAGTAGGGGAAAAGCTGAGGGAACTTCCTATATATTATTTGAAATATTAGATTGCTAAGGACTTAAGCTTATTCTGATTATGAAATTTTAACCTAGATCGTCCATTAGGGAGGAGATTTATTACCATTCCTTTAACTCAAGGTTGAGCTATAGAAGAACTTGGAATTTTCATCCCCCTCTTTAAGCCATAAGACTTTAGGCTTTTTTCTTAAAAGAGAGTCATGATTGTTTAGGAAAGATATATATTCGTTAAAGGCATATTTCTCCTTATTCATAAGGGTCGTATTTCTTGTAAATGAAGAGATTTTTGAGATGTAGGGCTTTAACTTTCTCACTTACTTCATTAAGAGTTTTGGAACTGCTAGAAACTAGCTTTTCATTAAGAAATTTGAATTTACATTTATTATTCATACCCCCTAAAATTGATGGACATTCCTTTTGTTACTACATCAACAAACTCCAAATAATTTATTAGATGTTTTTAAATTTGAAGAGGCTTCTTCCAATCAAATTGGTATCATTGATCTTCACTTTTGTGAAAGAATGATTAGATGTTATAGATAACGACAAGTCATATATATTGTTTTTGAAACGGGAAGACCAAGCTACTTTAACTAAGGATTTGTCCATTTTTTTCCTAAGATGGAGCATCCCTTCTTTCTTATTACTTTAAGTGAAATGGTGATATTTTTATTTGAAATCTTTTAGACAAGCAAAATAGAGGGAATTTCTAAAATCATCAACATTATGTTTGCTTAAGGAGAAGTCTTCAACTTTATATGATAATAAGATGATGTTAAAGTGTCCAACCACTAGTCAAAAGATGGGGCTATAACTAAATAGATTCATGATATCATTTAAAAGCTAAAATATGAGCATAAACAAAAGTGAAATTAATAAGGTAACGATTTTAGTTGACAAGTATGAGAGGTGAATGAATTGGTTATATTGATGTGGGAACGATCAAAAGCTACAATGATTCTACCATTATAGTGGCAACTATGGCCATAAATAAGTTTTCAATCCCTATTGATGAACCAAAGTACCTTTTCGAAAACTGAGGACTTTAATTTGGTCTCAAGGAGACCAATCAAAAAAGTGGATAGAAGATCATAAAGAGCCTATTATTTATTGAATTTTTTCAATCCTTCAACATTCCAAATGAAAATAAAATATTAGGCTGGGTGTTTAGTAGGAATAAAATTTTTTCCTACTAAAGGATCTCCTAACAATAGTAAGAGGGTTAAACTTGTAAAGATTTGGATTAGAGCTAGTAGAAATTGGGGCAGAAATAATAGGTGGTTCCTATAGGTGATCAAGTAAGTCTTGATCTAGAGGCACATATAATTTTATTTTTTTTGGATTCCACCATGGAAATAAGAGAAATATATTGGGGAACATCAAGTGTATGGAAGTTCTTTAAAAAGGATGAAGTATTTCTTTCTGGATTGAAGTTTCCATTCTCTAAAATTGTAGCAATAGTCTAAACCATAATTTCTTCCTTATTATCAATGTGCTTCCTTTTATCCACTTTAGTAACACTTATAAGGTAAGAGGGACTGGTAAAGTTGCTTCTTTTTAACTAAAAGGTTACAGGGTTAATTTACGAAAACAACCTCCTTATAAAAATACAAAAAGAAGGTTGTATACATTATGACCCTCCCAGACCCCCAAAAGGTAGGGAGACTTGTGCACTAGATACATTGACTTTATAGGGTAAGAGGGATCTTAATTTATTTCCAAATGCTCCTATTAAGTACTTAAGATGAATTTTCTGCTAGAAGCCTTCTAAGATTTGGGCTCAGGTTGAAAGTTTAGCATCCAAAGGTAAGATAGTGAAATATCAACTTTAACAATTTCATAATCCCCTAACTTTACTACTCCCTCTTACCTTATGAGTGTTACTAAAGTGGATAAAGGGAAACACATTGATAATAAGGTTACAGGTTCAATTAACAGAAACAACCTCTTTGTAAAAATACAAAGAAAAGGTTGCATATATTATGACCCTCTCAGACCCCCACAAGGTAAGGAGACTTGTGAACTAAGTACATTGACTTTATAGGGTAAGAGGGATGTTAATGTATTTCCATATGCTCCTATTAAGTACTTAAGATGAATTTTCTGCTAGAAGCCTTCCAAGATTTGGTTTTAGGTTTAAAGTTTCGCATCTGAAGGTAAGATAGTGAAATATCAACTTTAACAATTTCATCATCCACCTACTCTTCTTCAAAGTTGTAGATCTCAAAGTTTCCTTTGAAATCATCGTAAGATGATCTTAATCCAACATCTGTAGTGAAAGTTATGCCACTTGTCTCGACACAACTTCAATATGATTGAGGACCAAACCTTGTTTGATTCTTTTGGCCATAATTTTATTATCTGACCTTCAAATGAAGTGGTTCTTGAACCAATAGTTTCTCAACACATTTTTCTATCACCCCATAGATTTTGATAGCTTTTGTTAGATGTATTAAATCAAGTAAGGGTATCGATTGGAAGAGTAGGAATTGGATACTATACTAAACATGCTTCAATATTTTAATGATTTCTAGACCAGTAGATCTTTGAATAACATGATTCTTGTTTCATGATAAACTAGAGACGTGGAGCTACAAATGGTATGAAGAAGTTGAAATCTAATTTAGTTTCTAAGGTGTTTAAATTTGGATAGAAATTGTGCATAATATACTGATTTGGACAAGAGCAGTCCAAAAAATATTTGAAGTGTATCTTTCAAATCATTGAACCAAATGGATTGATTTTGGTATCATTGGAAACTTAAGACAAGGGAGAACACTTTTCTAGAAGAAAGAGTTATGTCAAAACATTCAAGGGTGCTTTTGGTAAGACACTTAAGTATAAAAGGCATAAGGCATAAATGGAAGGGAAAATGGGACATTTCTCAATCATTAAGGGCATAATTGAAAAAAGAAGTGTTGTCTTGCTTATAAATGAAGAAGAAAAACGCAAATGGAAGGATAAGAAGAAGTGAAGAACAAAAATTTAAGAGAAAAAGAGAGAGAATGTCATAAAAAAGAGAGGAATACAAAGAGAAGAAGAGAGTGAGAGAAAGAAGAGAAAACAGGAAAGAGAAGCTGAAGATCTAGTAGTCTGTGGAGCTTTCTCTTTTCTTCCAGAACCTTCACCATGAGTCAAACCTTTCCCTTTCTTCTATTCCTGTTGACGCAAGGTTAATAATTTCAAAATTGTGGTGCAGTATATTGGTAGATGAATGTAAAGTACGTATTCTAAATTCAAAGGGAAAAATTGGATTAATCTAGGCCAAATTTAGGCAAGTGTGTCTCCTAGTAAGTTGTAGATCTTTCATTTAGCTTTCTAACGATATATAGTATGGAATTATTAGACTTTAAGGCTGAAAGTTATGGTCCTTGAAAAGGAAGACGTATCTTCTGTCTTTTCGCTTCTTCTATATTTTGTATCTTTTATGTTTTGCTTCTTCTGTGATGATGTCATCTCCTTCCGTGTTTCTTCTGTGATGACGTCATCTTCTTCTATGTTTTGCTTTATCTGTATTTTACTTCCTCTGCCTTTTTGTTTCTTTTGTGATGACGTCATCTCCTTCTGTGTTTCTTTTGTGATGACATCATCTTTTTCTATGTTTTGCTTCTTTTGTGTTTTGCTTCTCCTGTCTTTTGCTTCTTCTGTCTTTTGCTTCTTCTGTCTTTCACTTCTTCCGTCTTTTGCTTCTTCTTCCTTTCATTTCTTTTGTGTTTTGCTTCTTTTGTTTTTTACTTCTTCTGTCTTTTTCTTCTTTTGTCTTTCGCTTCTTCCGTCTTTTGCTTCTTCTGCCTTGCACTTCTTCTGTGTTTTGATTCTTTCGTCTTTTGATTCTTTTGTCTTTCACTTCTTCTGTCTTTTGCTTCTTCTGCCTTTCACTTCTTCTATCTTTTTCTTCTTTTTTCTTTTACTTCTTTTGTCTTTCGCTTCTTCTATCTTTCTCTTTTTCTGTGTTTTGCTTCTTTGTCTTTTGCTTCTTCTGTCTTTTACTTCTTCTGCCTTTCACTTCTTCTGTGTTTTTCTTCTTCTGTCTTTTTCTTCTTTGATCTTTTGCTTCGTCTATCTTTTTCTTCTTTTGTCTTTCGCTTCTTCTGCCTTTTGCTTCTTCTGTGTTTTGGTTCTTCTTTCTTTCGCTTCTTCTGTGTTTTGTTGACTCGTCTTCTTTTGTGTTTTGCTGAAGCGTTTTCTTTTGTGTTTCGCTGACGTGTCTTTTTCTGTGTTTTGCTCCTTCTACGTTTCATTTCTTCTGTGTTTTGCTATATTCTGCCTGTTACTTCTTCTGTTTTTCGTTTTTTTCTATGTTTTGCTACCTTCTATCTTTTTGCTCCTTCTATCTTTTCACTTCTTTTGTACCTATATTCTATTTTATTTTTGACCCTTCATAAGATAGAATCTGTCTTCAAGATCTCGTAAAATTTGTAGATGTTGAAGTCTTCTTTCTAACCATATAAAGAAAATCCTAATCCAATATTTGTAAGAAAAGTTATAGCAATTTTCCTCATTTGTCCGTCTTTTTCCATTCGTTTGCCTTTTCCTTTGGCTTTGGTTAATCCTATTGTCTGGTCCATTTTTGACCCACCCTTCAGATTGTGAAGTCTAACCTCAAGGTCTTCTTCAAAGTTGTAGTTCTCAAAGTTTTCTTTGAAATCATTCTAAGATGATGTTAATCTAACATCTCTAGTGAAAGTTATTCCACTTGTTTCGAGATAAGTTCAATATGATTGAGGACCAAACCTTGTTTGATTCTTTCGGACATAATTTTATTATCTGACCTCCAAATGAAGTGGTTCTTGAACCAATAGTTTCTCAACACATTTTTCTATCACCTAATAGATTTTGATAGCTTTTGGTAGATGTATTAAATCAAGTAAGGGAATCGATTGGAAGAGTAGGAGTTTGATACTTTACTAAACATTATTCAGTATTTTGATGATTTCTGGACCAGTAGAACTCTAAATAAGATTATTCTTGTTTCATAATAAACTAGAGACATGGAGCTACAAATGGTATGAAAAAGTTGAAATCTAATTCAGTTTCTAAGGTTTTTAAATTTTGGATTGAAATTGTGCATAGTATACTAATTTGCACAAGAGTAGTCCAAAAAATGTTTGAAGTGTATCTTTCGGATCACTGAACCAAATGGATTCATTTTAGTGTCATTGGAAACTTAAGACAAGGGAGAACACTTTTCTAGAAGAAAGAGTTATGTCAGAACATTCAAGGGTGCCTTTGGCAAGACACTTAAGTATAAAAGACATAAGGTATAAATGAAAGGGCAAATGGGACATTTCTTAATCATTAAGGGCATAATTGAAAAACAAAGTGTTTTCTTGCTTATAAATGAAGAAGAAAAACATGAATGGAAGGATAAGCAGAAGAGAAGAATGAAAATTTAAGAGAAAAAGAGAGAGAATGTCATAAAAAAGAGAGAGAAATACAGAGATAAGAAGAGAATGAGAGAAATAAGAGAAAATAGGAAAGAGAAGCTGAAGATCTAGTAGTCTGTGGAGCTTTCTCTGTTCTTCTAGAATCTTTACCACGAGTCAAACCTTTCCCTTTCTTCTACTCTTGTTGACGCAAGGTTAATAATCTCAAAAATTGGGTGTTGTACATTGGTGGATGAATGTAAAGTACATATTCTAAATTCAAAGAAAAAAATTGAATTAATCTAGGCTGAATTTAGGCAAATGTGTCTACTAGTAAGTTGTAGATCTTTCTTTTATCTTTCTAACGATATATAGTATGGAATTATTAGACTTCAAGGCTTAAAGTTATGGTCCTTGAAAAGGAAGACGTATCTTCTGTCTTTTCACTTCTTCTATATTTTGTATCTTCTATGTTTTGCTTCTTTTGTGATGATGTCATCTCCTTCTGCGTTTCTTCTATGATGACGTCATCTTCTTCTGTGTTTTGCTTCATCTGTTTTTTACTTCTTTTGCCTTTTTGGTTCTTCTATGATGACGTCATCTCCTTCTGTGTTTCTTCTGTGATGACATCATCTTCTTCTGTGTTTCGCTTCTTCTGTCTTTTGCTTCTTCTGTCTTTCGCTTCTTCTATCTTTTGCTTCTTCTGCATTTCATTTCTTCTGTGTTTTGCTTCTTCTGTCTTTTTCTTCTTTTTTCTTTTGCTTCTTCTGTCTTTCGTTTCTTCCGTCTTTTGCTTCTTCTGCCTTCCACTTCTTCCGTGTTTTGCTTATTTTGTCTTTTGCTTCTTCTGTCTTTCGCTTCTTCTGTCTTTTGCTTCTTCTGCCTTTCACTTCTTCTGTCTTTCGCTTCTTCTGTCTTTCGCTTCTTCTGTGTTTTGCTTCTTTTGTCTTTTGCTTCTTCTTTCTTTTGCTTCTTCTGCCTTTCACTTCTTCTGTGTTTTGCTTCTTCTGCCTTTCACTTCTTCTGTGTTTCGCTTCTTCGGTCTTTCGCTTCTTCTGTCTTTCGCTTCTTCTGTCTTTTTCTTTTTCTATCTTTTGCTTTTTTACCTTTTGGTTCTTCTGTCTTTTGCTTCTTCTGTGTTTTGGTTCTTCTGTCTTTCGCTTCTTCTGTATTTCGCTGACGCGTCTTCTTTTATGTTTTGCCGACGCGTCTTCTTTTGTGTTTTGTTAACGTGTCTTCTTCTGTGTTTTGCTCCTTCTGCGTTTCGTTTTTTCTGTGTTTTGTTATCTTCTGCCTGTTGCTTCTTCTGTCTTTCGTTTCTTCTGTGTTCTGCTATCTTCTGTCTTTTTCCTCCTTCTGTCTTTTCGCTTCTTCTATACCTATCTTCTGTTTCATTTTTGATCTTTCAGAAGATAGAATCTGTCTTCAAGATCTTCGTAAAATTTTGTAGATCTTGAAGTTTTCTTTCTAACCATATAAAAAAATCTTAATCCGATATTTGTAAGGAAAGTTATAGCAATTTTCCCCATTTGTCCGTCTTTTTCCATTCGTTTGCTTTTTTCTTTGGCTTCGCCTAATCCTATTGTTTGGTCCATTTTGACCCTTCAGATTATAAAATCTGACCTCAAGGTCTTCTTCAAAGTTGTAGATCTCAAAGTTCTCTTTGAAATCATCCTAAGATGATCTTAATATAACATCTCTAGTGAAATTTATGTCACTTGTCTCGTGACAAGTTCAATATGATTGAGGACCAAATCTTGTTTGATTCTTTCGGCCATAATTTTATTATCTGACCTCCAAATGAAATGGTTATTAAACCAATAGTTTCTCAACACATTTTTCTATCACCCCATAGATTTTGATAGCTTTTGGTAGATGTATTAAATCAAGTAAGGGTATCGATTGGAAGAGTAGGAATTGGATACTTTAATAAACATACTTTAGTATTTTGATGATTTATGGACTAGTAGAGCTCTAGATAATATGATTCTTATTTCATGATAAACTAGAGACATGGAGCTACAAATGGTATGAAGAAGTTGAAATCTAATTCAGTTTCTAAGGTGTTTAAATTTCGGATAGAAATTGTGTATAGTATACTGATTTGGACAAGAGCAGTCCAAAAAATGTTTGAAGTGTATCTTTTGAATCACTGAGCCAAATGGATTGATTTTGGTGTCATTGGAAACTTAAGACCAGGAAGAACACTTTTTCTCTTCATCTACCTTTTTCTCTTCTTGAACAACCTCAAAATCTCTCTAGAAAGCTTAGAAAAGATGAACCCTAGCTCAACTCTCTTCTTTTCTCTCAACCATCGAAACTCTCTTTTTTCTCTCTTCTCTCCCTCAATTCACGTTTTCTTCCATTTTTAAAATGTAAGACAACATTTCTTCTTTCACTTATACCCTTAATGAGACTAAATTGTCCATTTTGCCCTTCTTTAATGCCTTATGGCTCTTTATCCTTAAGTGAGTTGCCAAAAATGCCCATTGAATATTCTTACTACCTTAATACTTTAACTCAATTAACCTATGTCATAGAATCCTACTAATATAGACATAACAATTAAACTCCAAAAATTAAATCTATCAAAACCTCATAATTCATTTAAATCATGCTTAACTAGAGAAAAATACAGGGGTCAACAGAAATAATTACTCTTCCATGAAAAATTGAAATGTTCATCATAAACTACATCATTAATCCTAACTAGGAATGTTGGACCCCAATCTTTGAGTGAAAATTTAGAAATAATAAATGAAATCAGATGAGTGTTTTTGTATATGAATTGTGTTATAGATGATTATGATATTGGAATGTGAATTATGTATGGATGATGAGTTGAGAAACCTTAAGCATGAACTATGGTTATATATGTGAGATATTATGCAAAAGTAAGAGAGGAACTTGGTGAATGACATGATACTATTGAATGTAAGAAATCATATGCTTTAAGGTTGAGTGTAGGATAAATTCCAATGGCAAATTGAATTGTTTGAATAAGGTTGAAATAGAAGTAGTGAAGTTGGGATGAGTGCTAAGTTTTGCATGAGGATAAAAATGTGTATGCTGATTCAAGGGAAATTCTGGAATAATTGGAATAGAATTGGCCAAATTTTTCTTCTTCGAAGTTGTAGCTTGTTCTTTTATCTTTCCAACGATACCAAGTATGCAAGTTTTCGAGATCGGAGTTAAGAGTTATGATTGATACAAGTTATGCTGTTGCATAAGATTTGTGTTGTGATAGCTTTGATGAATGTTTGAAATTTGAGGTTTTGATGAACCAATTAAGTTGAGATTTGAGAAGTTTGTGAATTGAATTTGTTGTTTGGATTGTTATAAAGTGTTTAGGCTTTTGAATAAGTGAATTTGTGAAGATTACAAGTGTATATAGTGTTAGGATGATTGTTGGAAGAATTGGAGAAGGTTGAAGGGGTTTTGGGAAACCCATGTCCGTTAAACGAACATGGAAGTCCGTTTAACGGACCTTCTCGGGCCAAAAGGACCCCTTGCTTCGCTCATGTCCGTTTAACGGACTTTCTCGGAGTCCGTTAAACGGACATTCACGGGTTAACTTGTGAAATTTTTTTGACCATTTTAGAGGCCGAATATGATTTTGTGGTCTTCATAAGAGTTGTAGATCTAGAAGTCTACTTTCAAATGGTGAAATCAATCCGACTTCTATATTGAAAGTTATGGTGATTGCGCCAAGAGAGGTACAAATCGATTTAGGGTTGAAGCATGGGTTATTCTTTTGGGCATAACTCACTCATCCGACCTCAAATTGAGGTGATTCTTGGACCAATAGATTTTTAAGACATGTATCCTTCTCTCCATGAGAATTTGTATTATTTGAAGCGGAATTGAAAAAGTTTGATTGGAAGATTTGGAGAGGTCGATTGGAACATCATAAATGGGTTATAGACATACGTTAGATTGTTCAGTATATCTTGAGCTATAGACCTCCGATTGGAATAATTATTTCTTCAAAATGATCAAGAGACATAGAGCTTCATGTTTGGTATTATAAAAATAAGATGAATCAATAATGACTAAGGTGATTTTCTTGAAATACGCTCACGTCTTATAATAATCGGAATGATTTGTTCCCCTATGATTTTGCTATTTTTCCTTCCCATCCGACCTTGTTCAATCTTTTGTTTATATCTTTTCCGTCCGACATCCGATTGACTTGGTTCTCGAAGCGTTGGATTCCTAAGACAATTATCCACTTTCTCATGGGAAATGTATGAATGTTTGAGATTTAATTGAGGTAGATTGAT
>JANKYF010000002.1:58703728-58719690 GCA_029829435.1 Erythroxylum hondense | reverse complement strand
AATATTTTGAGTTAAAAATATCGTTTCTTTTTAAATTAATATTTTATACCTGATTAATAAAAATTATTCTTGTAATTCAAACATGTGATAAAAAATATTTTAAAGTTAAAATGTATGTCTAATAAAAATATAACGTAGATATCATGTGAATATATTTTTTTCATCAATTAATTATACATAACTAATAAAATACCAAGTGCATAAAAATATAATCCAACTAAATAAATCCCAATTAAATTATTTATAATTAATCTTTTGTATGGTAGTTGTCTTTCAGGTAGTATTTTGTTAAAGAAAAAGGAAATACATTGATTTGCACCTAAGCATTTGGATTGTTACTTTAAGGATTTTGGTTTCTACAACCTTTTCACCCTTATCAATTAAAGCTTTAAGGATGTTGGTTTCTACAACCTTTTTACCCTTATCAATTAAGCTTTAATTGATAAGGTGTCTAATGGAACTTTACCACTTTCGGGTCCCCGTGGGACCCGCTCAGATAGTGATCGAGGACCCGTTAGGAGTCCTGAGGGCTTCCAACCACTCTGACCGGGAGGAACCATCATCTACTATCAAGAAGAGGAGTTCCTAACCATAGCTTAATTGATAGGAAAGGTTATATTTCCATGTTCATCCCCAACTTAGGGTACTGCTAAGAAGGGGAAGGAGAAGGCAACCAATACAAAAGGAAGTGTCGAGACATTGTAGGATAAAACATAGAGTAAGAGGGTAGCTCCCACTCCTCCTAGAGGTGATTAATGTAGTTGTATCAACTTTGATAGGAATACTACAAGTAGGTTCTCAACATAAGTAAGAAAATAAAACCCTCCATTGTTATAGATAATTATGTAATTTTGATAAAAGATAAGGTTTGGGTTGGAAAAAAAAATCTAGTGATGGTGTGAAAATTTATGGATGAATTTAGAAGCCTGAGGAAGAAACTTGTAGAGAAACGGCTAAATTGTATTTGAACTTTTGTAGATAAGGATGAGCCAAAGAAGTAGCCAAATTATATTTGAAATCTTATGAATAAGGATGAGTCAAAGAAGTAGCCAAATTAATTGTATTTAAAGTCGTTTAGCATGTCTATATATATGTGTTCTTGTAATCATTTATATGTATGAAAAAAAATAAAGAGTATTTAGAAAAAAGAAGTGTTTTGAGAACCGTAGCAGTACAGTAGTATTTAAACAAAAATATTTTTATCTTTTGTGTGTCTCATTAACTCTATTTAATATTTTCCGAGGAAGAGATCCCTTATTTCCCCAAGTCCAGTATTAGGCTACAAGCAAATGGGGAAAAAGAGACTCGACAAAACGCTCTTTATCGAGGAAGATGTCTTCATATTCCAATTCACAAAGGACACTGAGTTAATAGAAATTCTAGAGCAAGACAAGTAAGAGGGCAACCAATGTTCCTATAAAGATGGAGGCCTAGAGTGGATCTTGACAAAGGAAAAGTGGAGGCCATCCTTTTATGGATCAATTTCCGTAGTATCCCTTGGATAACTTTAAGCTATTTGACCATTTCTTTGGGCAGACAATTATGTTTGCATTCACAAACCGCTGGGATGGATAGGTTATGATATACCATAATATATGTGGAAGTAAAGAGAGGGTTTGAGTTACCTAATGCAATGTCGATTATGAAAGTTGATAAACAGAAAATAAACAACACTCAATAAGAGTTCCACTGAAATGCAAAGTATAGGAAGGACACTAGTACCAAACTTATCCTATTTGGTAGAGGATTATGAAAGTTAATGCAGCTAGGGAACTGAACAAAAATGAAATTCCTCTATCATACACTCGGAAGCTTGTATGCCAGAATAACGTGTGGCAACCAACAGGAAATATGTTTGCTATCTTATAATGAACTGCTGAATATCTCTGAAGCTGCTACTATTTGTAACTAGGACAGGCAAGAGTCCCAATAAACCAATAGTTTATTAAATTAAAGGTGAAACCTCCTGAACCAAAACCATGACTTTTCAAGCATCCCAGAACCTATATACATTCTAGTGAGAGCGGACTGAGTGTATTCATCGATCATAAGACCTTTCATGATATCAATTTCCAATAAAAGTGCCTTAGCTTGACTAACCTTATGCCTTAGGGAGAATGCGTATAAAAGAGTCTTGTAACTCACAAAGCTTGGCTCTAACTGAGCATCCTTCATCCTGTTAAAATAGAACTCAGCCATGTCAATATCATCATGCTTGGCATGTAGGGAAATTAGGATGTTATATGTTCTTGTATCTAGTGGGCATCTAAGTTTCTCCATTGTTTGCATTAAAGAAGATACTTCATCCATGGTTACCACAAATGTGAATCATTGTATTGAAAGACACTGTGGTTGGAACAATGCCTTCTCTAAGCAACTGTCCAAAGGTCTTGGACGTTTTTTCAAGTTGGCCAGCCTTTCCATATGTATCTAATAACGTATTGTATGTGTGTGAGCTCAAAGATACATTCATTTGAGCATATTCCTCTCTTTTAGCTATAGTTATACAAGCTCCTTCATGCTTAGAATGTTCATGCAACGGCCATCTCTTGAGGAACTCATAAGCCTTTTGAAACTCCACCGCTTTCTCATACATTTGAACAACAGTCCCCATTGTTACCTTATTCCATTCCTTGCGTCTTTATCATCTGAAGCCAACGAGCTGCCTCCCTCCCAAATGCCGTGTTTAGATAAAAATGAGTCCCACTTTCATTTAAACCCATAATCAAAATGCTGCACTTCCCTTTAAACGTTGTGCTTGGAAACCCAGCCTCCCCCACCAAACGCAACGTTTAATTACCGGTGGATTTACTTCTATTTTTAATAATTCCACGTCATCTTAAGGTGGGTTCCACTTTGAAATTTTTTTAAAAATTTTCGCTCGAGAGATGCCTAACACTTTTAATGGCTCCTTCTAATAAGAGATTATTTTGAACGTTTTCTAAAGATTAAGGTTCATTTTGAATGCACTAAATGTTACAGTCGAATTTAAATTTTAGTGTAAATATTAGGGGCTCTTTTGGCTTAAGAGTTTAAAATATTATAAACTTTTCCACTGAAAAAATGAATTTTATTTATCAGTATGAAAGCCAAATTTTGGAAGGGATTAGATAATTGTTATTTTAATATGTTTTTAAATAATAACGCTATGTGGTTTTGAATAAGTTTTGTTTAAGTAATAAACAAATAAGTTCTTAAATTTAAACTCACAAAGAGTACTTTGACCTTTTCAATATATTTTCTTGTCAAAATCAAGTCGATCTCTAATTCTTCTACCTCCAATAGTAACGGATGTTAATAACAAATAAATTATAATTAAAAATTTTAAAAATCCATTACTAATTAATAAGTATTTAAAAATATAAAAAGATCTTCGAAAAATATTTAAATAACAGTACCTAATCTTCTATGAGCCTTGGTTACCTAATAGTCTTTGAGGCTTGGTTTTGATAATAACCAAGAAATGTTGTAATAACATGTTCTCCATATTGAGGGTTAAAGCTTTAGTTGTCATTGGAAACTTATGAATTGCATTTCATTCACATGTATATCATTAGCATACATACATGAATTATGAATTATGAATTATGAATTATGATTTTGTACACATTGCAAGGAATACATATGCACTCAATCGACTAGTTCTAAGGCATGAAAAGATTAAAATGTTCATGGTGTGAATTGTGAAATATTTATACCTTCAATTTTGGTTTGATTGATTACAAGTAGTGAACTTAGAATTTAATGATATAATTGAAAAATTGAGGAATTAAATGTACATTTGATCTAAGAAAAACTCCAAGTGGTAAGAAAAATTGATAGATGGAAATTAAGATGATTAAGCTTATAATTGAGTGACATTTGACATTGATCACTGTGTGACAAATGGATTAGTAAGTTGATGACAATTGGCAGCTGTGATTTCATGACATATGACTTAGTATTATTGGTGACATATGGCAGCATATTTACTTGATAAATGTTGTACATGCCTTTAAACATATGGCATTCTAATCTGGTGACACATGCAATTGTAACTTCACATCTTAGGTATAAGCTTCAGCAGGAGCAACTCTAACTAAGCTCATTCTTGTTCTTCCTTCCTCTCACACACCACCGAAACATTCTTCTCTATCACCTCCCAGTGTTTGTTTGTGATCATGTCCAATTGCTACACAAATAATCCATGTTTTACTTTCACAAAGTTAAGTAAAAGATCAGATTGTTGTTTTTTATTAAACCTAGCCAAAATCTATCCAAGTTCCACCTTGAATGTGTGATGATTCTACATATTTAGAGTATTGATTTAGAGTGACTTTTGAGATGGGATTAGAACTAAACAAGTAAGTAAAATATTAGTGTTTATGGCATGTTATAATAGAGAATTGATGATGATTAATTAGGATGAATTGTGAATGATGTTATTCCACTTCGTCTTATTAATCGCTTCGTCTGTTGTTGCGTTTCGTCTGGTGTTGCATTTCGTCTATTGTTACACATCATCTGGTGTTGCGCTTCGTCTGGTATCGCACTTCGTCTGGCGTTGACTGCGTACCTTCTAAGTTGACTAAGTGTTACTTACATTTTTCTACACACTTAACAAATTTATCAAATCAGTTCATACATTTATAAAATTATTATTATTTGATTGTCATCAAAATTAATAGAAGTGAAGTCCTCTTGGCTTAACAAAGAGATCCCCAATCCATTACCTCACATGATGATAGGATCATACAAGGAAGATTTTTCACCTTTGGAAGCTTTAACTAATAAGATGACTATGGTATTTAGCTGGCCATACCTAAGATCAATAGGTATCAATCCACACGGTAATCATATATTTGTTTCTCCAACAGAAGAAGTACTAAATTGGCAAACACAAAATATTGTAGCATAAAACAATGTCCTCCGTAAAATTGATTCAAAACTTGATGGTATGTCCCAATAGACACAAAGACTAAATTTAAATGTAGATGTTATGTCTCTTCAAGTGTGACAATTACATCAATGACTACTCAATCAAGCTACTGAACTTTATTCTAACTTGAGAAGATACCTTGACCAATATTATTGGGGACCAAACTTCTCTAAAAGGGAAAGATAACTCCAAAATGTTGGAGAACATCTCAAAAAATTTGAGCTAGACATGGCTAAAGAACAATCCAAAAATGTATATAAACCATACCCCTTAACATTTCCAATTGTACATCCTACTTACAACAGTTGATCATATCCTGATGCTACTAACTACAAAAAAGTCTTCAACATGCCTTATTTGTTGTTCAGACAAACCCTTAGAAAACTATCCAAACCTTTCATGTACTGACAGTGCATCGTAACGTTAGTTAAAATAAAATAACTAGACTACTACTATAGCAGTGATGAGTCTAAGTCGATCCCAAAGAGAGCATGTGTAAAGTGGTTGAAATGAAATTAATCGGTGTTTAGAAAAAAGTGGGGTTTCAGATTTTGAAATAAGAAAATAAAATAAAACGACACTAATAAAAAATACAGAAAACATGCAAAAAAAATGATAAAAGTGGAGAATTCAGTAGGGACTAGATTCTTTGGTTAAATCTCAGCCTACACCCTAATTAAACATATTTCATAAATTTATTGTTCTTAAACCTCTTTTAGCAACTATTAATCGTAGGTTAATAATTAACCGGAGTTTTTCCTTAGGTTTTGTTTAATCAAGATACGATCATTAATTAAACCTAACTACCGAATAACCTAGGATATGGTCTCTAGATTTAATTAGGCAGTAGCATTATGAATTAGGAAAGCCGATTAATCAAGGCAACAATCACATACAATGCGTCATTTAACCTAGGTCATGTTATCCTTAATGATTACGAATCATTAATCACTAGACATGAACTTCAATATGACAATTACAGATTATATCAAATTTCTAGCAACGGGTTTGCAATCAAACAATTCAATGAATACATTAAAATCATCTTTTCACAATACCCAATTCAATAAACACAAGATAACATAATCATTTCCTAATAAGAGAAAGAAACAAAAAAACAAAGAAATACACTTATCTCGGATCATCGGCGTCAATGTCACGTCTGAACTGGCATTGGGACATCTAGCCCTTCATAGGTCTCTCAAGAAAATGCTTCAACCCTATGAAAATTATCTCTAACTAAAACCACTGGCAACTCTCTTTTGCCATCTCCAAAATCTTTCTCGTAGCTCTCTTCTGTTCTATTTTCTTAGTACTGTTTGGTGATGTGACAAATTAATGTTGGTGCAAGCTATTGTTCACGTTTGTTTATAACCTACAGCCTTCTCATTTGAACATAGAAATTGCCTACATTTAATGCAAACATTTACACTAAATGCAGGCATTGTCTGCATTTAGTGGAGTTTTATGTGTTAACCGTAGAAACACAGACCAGGTCTGTGTTTATGCACAATGTTTGTGTGAAATGCAGACATTAACTACGTGAAACACAAATGTGAGATGTCTACGTTTTGGTCTTCTTATCTCTCCTCTTTCCGCTGCCATTTCATGCTTATTGCTGCTGGCGTTTTGGTGATTTATCTCAACATCTACCATTTTCTTTTCACCTTGGTGCCTTATATATTATTCATTAATTAAATTAATACCTTGCATGGCCATGCAAATCCATGCAAAATCCATGCAGCCCATGTTCTTCTTCTTTGTGTTTACATCTTTCTTGTCTTTTAATTTTCTTCTTCTTCCTCCAAGAAGATAAGTAAAAATTAATCTTCGAAAATTGGCCAAAATATGGAGCTTTCGACTCACCTTAACTTCTTTGCTTCCGAATTGTGCCTAAAATCACATATGAGTCAAAGTGAGTATCTTAAGCAATTTAATGTAAATAATTGCTAACTGTTATGGAATAATTAAACAATTAATTAAGCACATATCAATTTTTCCCACACTTAGATTTTGGTTGTCCTCAGGCAAAACATTAAAATTAAGCTCAAAGACTCAAAAACAACATTTACTCATTTCTCATATTTCTCAAAAATATATAATCATAAGCAAAGATAAATGACTTTCAAAAATCATAGCAAAATGTCAAGATTCCAAGATTTTACTCATGGTCAATCAACATTCATAATCTTCAAAAAGCTGAGCAATCTAATGGTAGACTTGGAAAATGTGTTTAACTAAAATATATCCACATGTACACTCAACATTATTCATGATCATGACAATCCATAAATTTGCATATCATTTCATTTCTTCACCACTAAAGGTCACATACAAAATCATGGATCAAAGGACTTTTCAAGGTTGTAATGTGGAAAAAGGTAAGGTGAGATGTATTTGAGTCAAGTAAATTGAAAGACCTTAAGCTAGTGAAACAAAGCAACACTCATCAAAAACTAGGTACCATCATCTATGACAAATGCAACATTATATTTCACAACGCAATTCAGCTCTAACACATAAGCCACATGAGCATATACCAATCTGAAGGAATCACTCATACAATTGATGACAATACATTGAAACCATAAAAGAGTTAACTTTCTAAGCCAATATCTACCTCATGTTCAAAATACTCAAAATAACACATTCATTACAATTATAGGAAGATGCATTAATTACGAATAACTTTACAAACTCATATGCACTTCCTCCTTGATAAATTTATCTAAACAAAAATTTTTCATTCTTTTTTCTTTTTCTTTCTTTCTTTCTTTTTCATTTTCTTTTTTTTCTTGTGCTTTTCTCTTTTCTTTCTTTTCCTTTTTTAACATTAAAAGAAACTACTTTAACATGAAAATTTCAATGATAAGACACAACAAAACATCCAACATTAACCAACCTACACATATGTACACCCCCACACTTAGAATTTTATACATCCACAAACTTAACAATCACAAATGTTCTGTTAGTTTTATGGCTTGGGTAAGACATTTGGTTAAGTATAAAGCATATAATATGGTTGATACAAAAAGAAGGGCTAATAAGGCTTAATAGGAGCTTAACAAGGGAAAATCATATAATGGGTAGGGTATTTGGCTAATGTAGTTTGAAAAAACAAAGAATGCCTAATCGTATTCATGTTAATTGATTAAACCCAAGTTTCCTATATCATTTGGTGACAATTTCATGGTTTTTGTTATACTTTTCCGCTCTTATTATTGGATTTTGTGCTTAATTTAACTCATGAGTGCTTGTTTTGAATTAATGTAGTTTGAGGGTAAAATTGTCACAAATAATTAGTAATTGCACTAAATTGATTTTTAGAACAATTGATACTACAAACTACTATTTTTCATTATAGGACATTCAAGAAGTAGAGCCAAAGAGAGAAGATCAAGAACACAAGTCAACGAGGGCAACAGGCAAAGTTCACCGCAGCGAGGATGATTTTTCGACACAGGGAAATCAGGAAATTTTTTAAGAAAACTTTCAGGCAAAGTTCACCAGATTATTTAAGAAATCTTTTGGGAAAAGTTTGCCGCGGTGAACTCATCCTTTTACTACGGCGACATATTCGAATTGGTACCAGACCCGAACCATTTTTGGAAAATTATCCAACTGTGCAACCAGATCCAGCAACCCGTTTTTGAAAAAAACCTATTTTGGGCTAACATACAAAAGGAGAGGGGGAGAGATGACAGATAGATAACATTCATATTCCATCTTGACACATTTATCACACCATCATCTTCTCTTATATCCATCTCATCTTCTTCCATTTTTCACCGTTGACTTCTACCATGGGTGCCTCCGATTGCTTCTCGGTTGTGAAGTCTCTTGGAGCTATGCATGACTAGGCATCTCTCTTCTCTTGAAGATGTAGCATTGACTAGAGTTCAATGAGCTTAAAAGGGGAGTAGCTTAATCTATAGTTTAATAATGATTTATGAATTCCTAGGTTTAGGATTTGTAATTTGTAGTTGAACATACTTAATTTTAGTTTAATCAAGTGTTGGATATTTAATTTGTAGCTTGGATTTGTTTATGTAGAAATTTGGGCTTAAATATATGAAGTCTCATATATGTCTATTTATGATTTTGTTGATTTTCTCTTATCTTGCTTAGTTGTGTTTGATATTGAGTTGATTATAGATCCCAAAGTGACTTGTTGCATGGACTTATCCACTACACTCACTAAAAGCATTTAACAAGGTTTTAGGAAATGGAGTCCCATTGATTAAGATCTTGGACTTAAAGAGTTCTTTAAGGTTTACCCATTTGAAACTTAGTGATTTCCACTCCCATTAAAATTAATTTCAAACTATGATAGCCAAAGCTCATTTTCAAGAGGATTCTATCACTCTTTGATCATTTGTCTTAATCTTTCCGTTCTTTATTCCCAAAAATCCAAAAATACATTTTACATATTTTTCTTACAAATCAATTTAGTACAATTAATGTTCTCAAAGATCAAAACCCCCTCCTTACCAAATTAGCTTACATTTTGTGGCACATAGGTTAACTTAGATCCATTCATTTTAGATTCCAATTAAGTGAAATGACCCGAGGTTGCTTCTTATATTGTAATCCTTGGATTATTTTTTAATTTGACCTCCAAGGTTATGAACAAAGGTCTGAATCAAAATGGCATCATTGCCAGGGAACCAAGAAATTGGTTCTCTAGGTTAGCTTTTATCATTTTGATGCTAAGTGAGGTTAGGTGTTAGACCCCGCTTGCTTCCGGAGCCCAACTCTCTTGCAAAAAACATGAAACTCGAGATTGGTTTGATACCACAACGGCTAGACCCCGTTCCTGGTGCCCAACATTCGGACACACAAACCTTGAGCTTATTTTCCTGAAGGGCTGTCATTCCATAATAGTGGTGAGCGCACACTAAGCAAACATCAAAATCATAAGTTGACTTCTTCAAAGAAATTGTAGCTTTAAGTCTCTAAATCGCTTTGGAGTAAGAATCACCTCAATCGGAGCTCTACAACTCATGATATGCTTAAAATGCCTAAGTGTGCTCATGCCCCAAATATGCCCTCCTAACCTACCTCTCAACTTACTTTCATGAAAAATCTGATTGAGTTCGTTTGTGGACAATTAGAAAAAAGACATCCAGACCTACAACTTTCATGAAGATCACAAAATGAGATTCGGCCTCTAACAGCATCAAAAATCATCATCTTTCCCGTAGTTGTCCGTTAAACGGACATCCATGTCTGTTTAACGGACATGTATCAGGTGAAGGAGGCCAAAATGACCCGAGATAGTCCGTTAAACGGACATGCATGTCCATTTAACGGACATTGACTGGCCAAACGGTGTTTTTACACCAAAGAATGTATGTTAAATGGACATTGGGGCTCCCCAAAGCCTCCAATGCCTCTCTAAAGCCTCCAATCTTCAACCTAACATCATAAACACTTGCACACTTCCCAAATTCACTCATTTTAAAGCCTAAACACTTCATAATAACTCAAACACCAAGCTCAACTCACCAAATTTTCAAATCTCACTTAATTGGTTCATCAAAACCACAAATTCCAAACATTCATCAAAGCTATCACAAACACAAACCATATATAGCCCTCTAACTTGCAACATTCATATCTTTCCATTCCAACATCCAAAAATCACAAACTTCATATCGTTGGAAAGCTAGAAAATTATTCTCCAACTTTCAAGAGGAAGCTTTTTACCAATTCTACCCAGAAAAGCCCAGAATTCTCCTTTTTCATTTAGAACACAATCGTTCCCCTTTTGAACATGTGAAAAGTAGCAATGCAAAGATTTGAAAAGTCATAAACAACCATAATGCACATGCATTTCATTTACATCAAAATAAGTGTTTTACAATGCTTTAGTGGGCATTTTAAACCACTTACATCAAAATCCAAAATACAAACTTAACATAATAACATTTTCCCAAAATGCGTCTAAAGCATTGATTTACAAAAGTCAACTTGAAATACAAAATAATCCAATTATGGAGTAATGCCTTTAGGCTCAATCGTCGATCCCGTGCTCTTCACCTGGAGATGGGACGGAATGGGAGGGGGTGAGCTTACGCTCGTGGGTAACACGTTTATATCCGGTAATAAGCAAAAACCATTCAAAACGTTCATAATCATAGCAAATTCTCACAGTTATCCATAAAACATAAATTTCTCGACTTTGTTAAAACAAAATCACAATTCTCATAAGTCAAACATTTTTCAAACTTGTCAATACATGCAAACACACAA
This sequence comes from Erythroxylum hondense, assembly GCA_029829435.1. Taxonomy (NCBI): domain Eukaryota; kingdom Viridiplantae; phylum Streptophyta; class Magnoliopsida; order Malpighiales; family Erythroxylaceae; genus Erythroxylum; species Erythroxylum hondense. The sequence continues at coordinate 58,708,514 of JANKYF010000002.1, read as the reverse complement.
ACACATCACAAATGGCTTGGTAAGTCCATAAACATGGCAGACTACACAATTCCTTATGAGGGTCTTGTGTAGACGCAAATTTGAGGAAGTCCCAAAAGGAACTCCGTGCCACTAGCGGGCAAGCGGGAGAAGCCTTGACTTGGTCAACGTGCACGTGACAATTTCTTGGATGGACTATACCGAACCCACATAACATGTAATTCATGCATGGAAAATATTTTGCCCAAATGACCCATTCTTGAAAACTTGAATTCATGCACTTGACATAATTTCCAATTCACACAATTCCACAACCCAATTTTCATACCAATTATAATAACCATATTTCAACTCAATTAAAAGCAATCAATACAATACTTGCAAAACAATTTAAGGTTATTTCCAAAGTTCACACCCAACAACAACATAGGGCAAATTTTCAATCATCTTAAAGAACCATAATTGCTCACTTAAAAGAAAGTAGTTGGAAGAACATTTATTGCATTTATGAGGGAAATATTTAATAGCCTATTATTCAAACATAAAAATGTCACCCACCTTGATTTCTTGCTTGTAGACCTTGTTCCAAATGCCTCACCCCTTGCTCCACTTCCCTCCTTTGATTCCCTTTAACAATAGCCACCAAATTCCATATGAAAATGAGAAATAAAAAATTGGACATTCTAAGGAGATGAAAGCATGGAATCTAACCTATCTAACTTTACCCATAACTTTCCTAAGCTATTCTAACCAAAACCCATCTATAATTCTAAAAGATGTCACTCACTACAAGAATAATATACTATTTGTGACGTTTTTTCATAAAACGTCACGAAATGTTCAGATTTTTTACGACGTTTAAAAAACGTCACAAAAAATTCTAACTTTTAGCGACGTTTGATAATAACGTCGTAAATTTGTAACATTTTTTGTGACGTGTTATCAATAAAACGTCGCAAAATAAAAACCGCGACGTTTTGACGAAGAAAATGTCGCAGAAGGCTTCATTAAATCATTTTGTTTGTTTGGTTTTTCTTAAAACCTACTGAGCGTTTTCTTATTATCCTATTAGGGAGCGGGCAGGGATAGGGAAAGGGGCGAGGAAAAATATAATTTTTGAAGATTGGTGGCTGGCTACATCACCGGAGGAAGGGGAAAGCTCTTCCAGATAAGATGTCACTCCTAAACTTGCAAGGTCACAACCAGTTTGAGAGCCCTGTGTTCCGTTTTTCGATCCCCTGCTCTTTGCTAATCAATATCTCTTTTTTTGTTTCTATATCAGTTGGCGTCTGATTTCTCAACCACTCCAGACCTCTTTTCTACTTGCAAAGACTGCCTTCGTCATTCTGGCAATGGGTCGTGCGTCCGAGTTCACTTTATTTGGCTCTTGTCTCGTTCGATCTGTAAATCCAAAGTTCCCGGGCAAGCGCGTTGTTTCGACTTTCCATCTTCCTCCTCTAGATCTCCGTCGTCTGTCCTTCCTCTGCGTGTTCTCCGCAGTGGTGTTTGAAAGGCGTAAATTAGGGATTCATGCGAGAAAGAACCGAAGTAGCGGTGCGCAGCTTTGGGTTTTGGGGTTTATCAATTTGGGGATTATCTCTAAGCATCAAGCCGTGTTCAGTTTCTCTCTCTTCTATGTAAATGGGGTTTCCGGTTGGATACATCGAGGTTTGCTTACCGAAGCTGTTCGTTTACACACTTTCCTTTCTGGGTTTCATCAGAAACCTTATTTTGTGTCTTTTTAACTATTTGGGTCTCTCGGATTTCATAGAAATTGTTCGATGGACCACGACAACAACAAATGCCCTCTTTGTAGGATCTCGTTTGTCCCCGATGAGATGCTAGAAGAGTTCAATCAACGGTTGTGGGCTGCTTCTGATGTTGGTGATTTTTACAGTGAGTACACTTCGTTGCCAGTTTTTTAGAAACGAGGAGAGTTCATGAGTTATTATGTTTTTGTAAGAACCCTTTTGATCTTTAAATAATTTTCAAACCAAATTTCAAGCTTGTTAGTATATACTTCTATCATGACATGTATGCTTATAGAATGATTTGTCATTTCAACAGCCCAGAAGGAATTGAAGTTCTATGTGCATCGGTGCTCATTACATTTCACAAGTCCAAACCCAAAATTAATAACTATATCTTTGCAATTTAATGACGTTCTGTTTAACTTCTCTTTTGTTAGTTTGGTTTCCTTGTGAGTGACTCTCCTCTGAACTCGCGTAGGATATATAAATCTGAATTTGGTTGTAATAAATCCAAGAAATTTTCTGTATTTAGTTGGAAATTGACTATATTAACCAAGTTAGCTGTGCATGATAGCAGCATTTCTTAAGGTTCTATGCTGAAACTTCATTTAACTGGTAATCAGATTTCCTTTGAAGCACTCAATGTGTTTTAGATTCAATAGCTTTCACTGCTGTATTGAGTTTGTCAACATCAACATATGTATTAACATAAGAGTGTTAAAATACCTTCTATGATTCAGAATAGATTTCCATTACCAGTATTAAAAGTTGTATTCTTCAAGGCTGAGGTATGGATGTCTCTGTCCTTTCTCAACTGGCTTATACTTCTGTTATACCCATGTTATATTTGCGTCATTTCATATATGATTTCCTATAGTGTATTTGTAGCTTTTTCCAACCTTTCTATCTATTTCTGTTATAAGCTTTTGGAATAATTGTTCTCCAAATATTGACTGCTGGACGTCCAAATGGACTTAGCTTACTGTTGAAAATGCCATTGCGTATGGTTTGCTGGCTTCTTTTGATTGGATTTAGCTAAGGTTTTTCTGATTTGTTATCTCATAATGAAAAGATTGTATGACTGAACCTGTCTACTTGATGAACCATTGCTGATAAGAAGGGGTGTGTTGGAAATTAATTTTATCTGTAGTAAATGTTCAAATGAATAGGAAAAAGAATTTTTGAGGAACTCTGTGATGGGATCATGCGTTGGTCAAGTATGGCAATAGACATCATTATCATTGGATTCCAAGCAAGGTGTATTTCTAAACTTCAATCCTTCTTATGGGAAAAGATCAGTCATACTTTGATGTTCTTCTTCATAACCTGAGATCATGTGCAACAATTGTTTTGGGTGTCATCCATACACTTTTTATTCTTGTTATAGCATTTTTTGTGTATTATTAGAAGTTTTCATTAATTGGCTGGCTCTTCCTGTACAGATATTGAAGAAAGGGATCAGGGAATACAAGAAATTCAACAGCAGACTGGTGAGGTGAATGAGATATTTAAAGATCTTGCTGTCCTTGTACATGAGCAAGGAGCTTTGATTGGTAATTTCATCTTTTCTTTTTTGGTGAAACTGTTTTGCTATTCATATCAAAATTCCACTGTTTTGCTTGATCGTAGAATTATGACTCTAAATAACTCATTTTCATTAGATTACTCAATATTGCAAAGACCCAAAGATCAAACTCATCTTTGGTAGGGTATTTTCATTTCTTCATTTATTTCCTTCTTTAAATTCTTTTAGAGAAGTTTAGACCTATCTTTTAAGTTTCATGTTATCAGAGGAACATCAAAAGCCTAAGGTCCATAGCTTTCTTATTTTCCTAGTTAAGTAATGCAGATTTTCAGACTTCAGTGTTGTGGTATTACCTCTGCAAAAATGACTAGTAGTGTTGATAAGAGAAATATGTTTTATATTTACAATAAGTTAAAGTCTCTTGAGTATTTTGGATTTAAAATTTTGCGACTTATTCTTTGTGTTTTTGTGCAGACTTGCTTGCTTCTGGTTATCTTTGGAATTGTACTTCTCATCGTGATCATAGTTTTCGCAGCCTAATCTTAAGGTGTCTTGATTTCCTCATTGAACAATTTGAGGAGCTGCTTGGCAACAGCATGGTTTGTCTTGGTCGGAAGTGGTGTATAGTGAATGGTATGGTAGTATTCAGTTGTTTCATGTGGGTGGGGAATGTTTTTCTTTTTCTCTTTTGGGTATTCAGGTGTGCTGGGCATTTTGAGGGAGTGTTCTTTGTATAATTGTCTTCATTAAAATTTTAAATGTGATGAATAAAATGTCAAATTCTTTGGTCTACAACAATTGATGCAGCTCCTCAGTTTCATCAGTAATGTTCAAGACTTATTTTCCTGTTTTTCATTTTCCAGAAAATTCTGACATAATTCGTGTCCGCCTATATGACATTATAGGTCTAACTCAAAGCAATATTTATACTAACTTTTTGAGTTTGCAAAAGTTATTAAACAAATAAGAGGTAAAAAAATTTGTGTTTTAAAAATAATTATTAAAATTAAAAATTATTAAATGAAAATAATTTTCAAAAAAATGAGAACAATAATAATTAAAAAATAATACAAATAATAATAAAAACGTCGCGGAAGATATTACGAGACGTTTTTTAAAACGTCACGGAAGACCTTTTGTGACGTTTTTTGAAAACGTCGCGGAAGACGTTTCGTGACGTTTTTTTGGAAACGTCGCGAAAGACGTTTCGCTACGTTTTTAAAAAACGTCGCAGAAAGATCAATCTTTTAGTGACGTTTTTTTAAACGTCGCGGAATGTCCGTATATTTTGACGTTTTATAAAAAACGTCGCAGAAACTTTTTTCCTACATCACATTTTGCGACGTTTTTTGTGACGTTTTGAAAAACGTCGCAAATTGTATTATGTGACGTTTTTTGACATTTTGTGATGTTTTTTAAACGTCGCGGATTGACTTATTTTGTTGTAGTGAATATTATCAAGAAGTTATAGTAAACGCATATTGGAATCGAAATGTCATTTCACCGAGCAACATTCAATAACAAAGAAGAA
>JANKYF010000002.1:58574715-58594195 GCA_029829435.1 Erythroxylum hondense | reverse complement strand
CAGGCGTAACGCAAGAAATAAATTAAATAGTTATAAATAAGAGATACAACATAACAATATGAATAATTTGTGTTAATGAGTATTAAATATCAATATTTGGTTTATAAATGTGAATTTATGATATATGAATAATATGTTGAAGCATATTTGCATTATGAACCTTGACTAATTATACCATCACTATTCATATGAGTTTATGATATTCATGAATATGTGTGTGCTTTTTGCATGACTTTTATGAGTAGTCATCTAAACTAAATGTTTCCCCACTAAGCTTTCAAGCTTAGTATGGGTGTCAATCCGTGTAGGTCTAAGTAGTAGGCGTCACGTATAGGGATTATTTTCAGGGACCAATCAACCGCTAGAAGTAATTGTACTTTTGGAGTGTATCTTTTTGGTTAAAGATGATTGCATATGGAATGAAAGAGCTTATAATATTTCTTTTGGATTATCATATAAATGTGAAGATGTAATACTACTTTTAAATGATAATGTTAAGTGATATGAATTCTTTTTAATATGTATATGTACAACATTGAATAGATAAGTGTATGATGGCAATCCTTATAAATGAATATAAATGTATGCCATGAATGTATGTACAAGACTTTGGTTGCCATTTATATAGGTGATCGTAGGTTTTGTATAGGGGGTGTAACATTTTGTGGTATCAGAGTCAAGATTTAGGTGGTTTTGGCCAATAAGAGTCCAATGATATGTGATATGGCTTGGTTTTATGTTGGTCTAATGTAGATGTCCCTATTTTCTTATAGCTAATGAAGATGGCAAAATCTTGTGAAGCTGACGAGGAGTCATTTTTTTGTGTGGTAGGGAGAGATCAATTAGTTTTGGGTCCTCTTAAGCCTCCAATGGTGAAATATTGGGATCACTAGTACTTAGGGAGATGTTACATTTAAGGTAGATGTTATTTTTGAAGGTTCATTCCTTATAGTTTCGATATATCGCTATCATCAATTTTTATGAGTGATCTCTTCTAAATGATTTATGCTTCATGTGGTTTGTAGTATGAGAGCTTAAATTTGAGGTATGAAAGATATTTTTTGTATTCTTCATAGTTGATATAGATAGTTTTTGTATTCTTCATAGTTGATATACGCAATTATAAATGAATGTTGGTTTTTGTGCTTAATGGTATATTGAGTGTCTTTCATGTTTCACTAGCATTGATGACTTTCATGCTACATTATGCAAATACATCTCACCTTACCCTTGCCCACATTACAACATTAAAAATTCCTTTGATTCATGATTATGCATGTGACTCTTAGTGGTAGATAGAAATGAAATAAAATTCAAAGTTATGGAATGTCTTGATCATGAATGACGCTTAAGTGTACCTATGAATTTACCATATTTAAACACATTTTGTCCAAGTCTACCTATAGATTGCTCAATTTCTAAGGGTGATGAATGTTGATTGATCATAAGTAGAAGCGTTGAATGTTGGGTTCTTACTATAGTTTTTGAAAGTTATTCATCTTTGTTTATGACTATCTATTCTTAGGAAATATAGGAAATGAGTAAGTGTTTTAGGTTTGTGACTTTGATTTTAATGTTTTGCCCAAGGGCGTTCAAAAGCTAAGTGTGGGAAATTGATATGTGCTTAATTGATTATACATTTATTCTATAACACTTAGTGATTAATGCTATGAAATGCTTAAGACATCCACTTTAGTTTATATTTAGTTTTAGGTACAATTCGAAAGTGAAAAAGCTAAAGTGAGTCAGAAGCACAATATTTGAGCCGTTTTCTTGAGATTCACACTCACTTGTCTTCATAGAACAAGAAGAAGAAGGATTAGATTAAGAGGAGACAAAAAAAAGCCAAAAGAATGAAGAAACAATAGCTTATGACCATTCATCAAAGTGTCATAGCCTTGACTCATCTCTCACGGCCATGACTCAACATACATGGACGTGACTTGATAAGTCACTAATCACTGTTTTTTGATGTGTGTAAGTATTAATTAACAACCTTGATAATTTGCAAGAGTACGGGTCGTTCGTGTATTACCTAAGATGTTGATCCTATGAGGAGGGATAATCTAATCCTAAAATCTAAAGCCAAAACAATTCACAGTAATTCAAAATGTAACAAAACTAAGGCAAGAATTTTATTCAATCATGCAACTCAATTCCAAGGATCAATTACAAAAATATTAACAAAGTAGTAGTTGCAACACACACTTAAGAATCAATGTAAAGGAACTATCAATTGAGAGAAAGGTGAATTTACACTTATCTTTAACACTAACATAGTTGATTACGAATTATCGGATTATTGATCTTAGATGATCCTAGGGTTGATTACTCTCGCTCGAATTATAACGATTAACCCTAAATTATAAACCCTAATCAGATTATGGAAAATTGCAATTTCTTAATTAACAATCTATCCAAAACCCTAATTAGATATGAAGTTGTCTAATAAACTATCAAGAACCTATGTGAGATATCTCTTCACACAATTACCGATTTGATTAGTTTCTCATTCTTATTACATCACCTAACTCTTGTTAGCCTAACTTAATTATTTTTCATTCAATTCACCCTCTTAGTCTATTATCGAATTATGCAATCCTAGAAATCAATCACAATAATTCCAATAAACATAAAACAATCAAATTTTATTAAATCAAAGATATAAAAAACCGAAGGTGAGTATAGAACATCTTAACATTCACAATCCTATAACTGTTATTTCCAATTATATACAATAATACGATTTAAAACAAAAAATACGATTTTAAACGAAGACAAGATGCAACAACGTCGGAAACTTCTAATCCGGGAAGTATATTGATGTCAGCTTCTTTTCTACTTCTCTCTTCATTCTTCTCTTTCTTAATCTCTCAACAATTCTCTCTAGGGTTTCTCTTTAAAAGTGGTTGATGCAAAAGCTCCCTCATCTTCTTTGTCTTATTCCTTATATACCTTTTGTGTTCTAGGCAATCCTAGGGTTTTTCTACGGTTTGAAAGGTCCAAAAACTCCCTCAAAACTTGATATTTTTTAGTGTATGTTCATCTGCCCAACCCAGGACATGACCGTGGCCCTGCAGGCCATAATTATGGGCCACATCTGAGCCTTCTATCACGATTGTGGCAAGGGGTCACTATCTTAGGCCGTGTCCTGGGCGTCTGTCACAATCGCGGTATATAGGCCACAATTATGGGTTGATACTAGCACTTCTGTCACGATCGTAGCCTATTGTGCCATGATCGTAGGCCATTGTTTTGACTCAAGTGTCTTTGAAACTTCTCCATTCTTCGATGTTGACCCTGAAATACTAACAAACACATTACGATACCGTAAAGACATAACAATTAATCTCAAAGACTTGTACTAACCTATAAAAACACTTAAACATAATTAATTAACAAATTAATACAATTCTAATCTAAATACATACTAAACAACTAAGTTTACTATTAAATACATATCAAACTAAGTCCTAAAATATGATGCAATTCACACTTATCAATCACCCCCATGTAACAATAACTCATGGCCGTGAGCCCTCAAGGAGGTCATTTATGGTTGTGAGTAACCTAATCACGCCTGTGACTTTCGGAGGCCTATGGAAGGATAGGCTTCTCGATGCCAGTTCGGAGGTGGTATCATCACCGTAGAACTAGATTAAACGTTCTCATTGTTTGTTGTTCTTTTTCTCTTAGTGATTGATTACGTTATCTTATGTTTATTGTTTAGGTGTTGTGTAAGAATGATTGAATGCTTTATTCGATTGTTTTATGTATGAACCCATTGCTATAATCGAATACAAACGTAATCGTTTATTTCCAATTCACTTATGGCAACTAATGGTTTTGAATCATTAGAGATAACATAACCTAGATTAAATGACCTGAGCTTGTGTAATTGTCCTTGATTATTATGTTTTCCTAACTTATAATGCAACTATCCAATTAAATTTAGAGAGCTTATTATAGTTTGTTTGATAGTTAGGTTTAATTAACGAGTTCTTCTTAATTAAACATAACCTAAGGGAAAATCGGGGTTGATAGAGCTTATTATTAATCTATGATTAATAGTTGTTAGGAGAGGTATAAGAATAACAACTCAATGAAGTTTGTTTAATTGTGTGTAGGTTGAGATTGAACCAATGATTGGGTCCCTAATGTATTCATCACTTTTCATCATTTTTAGATTGTTTTCTTTAATTTGCTTCATTAATTTCATTTTATGTTTCTTATTTGAAAAAGAAAACCCCTGTAAACCTAAACACCAATTATTTTCATTTTAAAAGCTTTACATACACTCTTTATGGGATTTAATGTAGCTCTCTGAAGACTCCATAGTTTATGTATAGCAGTGCTTTGAATTTCTTTGTCTAAAAGGTGTGTTATAGCTTTAATTAAATCTCAATTGCGAAATGAAGAAAAAAAATAGTTAGTTGTTCCCTAGCTAACATATTAGCTGAGATATCTGCTACAGGGGGATTTTAGGGCTTAGTCGTATTTCTTGTCATAGTTGAGAATTAACTTAAAAAGAAAAACTCAACCCACATTTATAATAATTGTGTTCTCGTATTTGCACAAAAGGTAAGTTTAAAGTCATTCCATTATAGCACCTAATTTCAAGAATATGTCTATTGATGATTTAGCAACCATTAAAAATAAAACATCCCCATTTGTAATTAGGTCCTAATTAACTCATCAATTATCAATGTAAACACCTAAACACTCTCTAGTATTCATAACACATTGGCCTTAACATTTAATATGCCACTAACATCAACTAATAAACATAACAACGAGTTTGATGCAATTGTGTTATGAAACCAACATAGTCCTAATACAATTCATGTTAGATCTCTGCTAATTAAACTTTTAATGATAAAATTTATGATAATTTCGATGTCATTCAAGATGTTTAAATATTCCCTAATAAGAATTTGTAACAAATATTAAAGGATCATTTGAGACTAAATTCTTATTAATATGTAACTAATTATGTTTAATAATTTGTCTGATATAAGTGATCGTATATAATTCATGACACCAAAATGATGTAAGTTAAGTAGTAAAGTGATTTGTTGTAATAATTTAACCAATTTCATCATAATAGTAAGATAGATATATTACGGGAATAATGTCCATAGATCATTCATCATACACTTACTTTTTGCATCCAATTAAAGAAATAGAATATGTTTTCTACTTGTATTATAATCCTAAACTTCTCTCTCTCAAAATTTCAATTTATTTTCAATAAAGAATATATTTTAATATAGCCATTAACATAATATATTTTAAACATAAAAATTTTAAAATGATCTTAAATTTTGGTTTTTTCAAAGGAATAAAATATATATTAATTTCTCATTTAGGCTGAAATAATGTTTTACACATAATATTGCCTAAAAAAACAAGAAAACTATAAGCTTTCATCTAGATGTTTCTATGCCTAAGGCGTGATCAAAATGGTGCAGATAGTGAAAAAAAATAGCTTTATTACATGTGTGCATCAGATAATCCCCACCTTACCATCGCTTGTTTACTCAGGACGATTTTTTTGCTTTTAAAATAGAGATGAAGTCTCACCTGCCTCATTAGTTCCTCAATAATCTATGAAATTAACTTTTCCTAGCAATTGAATGCTTTTCTATTCCTCTCATCCCACATGACTGTCACCTGGCAAAGAAATACAATTCTAAAAATCTAATTTTGTCCCTTTGAATTGTATTGTAGCCTAATATTCCAATTGAATAAAAATTTCCATGCATCTAAAATGTTATCCAATACACATCATTTAGCCATCTCATTCAAAGCCTTATTTTAAAAGGGGCATTGAAATAGGAGAAGCTCTATCGATTCTAGTTTAGATTTGCAAAGAAACAATGATTAGGGATCAAAAAGAATCTTTATATCATGTCAATAGTAAGGAATTTTCTTTTCACTTCTAGTTACAAATAGAGCATTGCTTTTGATTGCATGTGATTGATCCATACCAAATCATGCCACACAATTCCTAGTTATGCCTCCCATACTGAAAACCTCACCATCTTCTTCATCATCATCATCAACTCCCAGTTGAATTATCACTGAAACGTGGGGTTTGGGGACATCCGATAGGATACAGCCTTACCTCTGCCAGGTAGAGGCTAGTTTTAAAAGACCTCATTACCTTGTTGGAGCATTTTCCATTATGTATGTAGCCATGTCCCCTCATCCTCTTTTCTAGGGATTAGAGGTATATTTATTAGATGTTCCAACAAATTCACATATGTTATCTTCCTATATAAGAATTCCCTATTTTCTAGAGCATCTTTGATTATAGCACTTATTGTGAGTGTGTTATTGAGTTGTTGGAGTATAGGTAGAGTGATATAGTGTGTCGTAACACTACTCAAAATAACTAGACCTACAACTATAATAGGAGTGAGTCTAGGTCGATCCCACAAAGAGTGTTTGGTTAACATTTACTATGTAAAGAATTGGTGTTTAGGTTTAGGAGGTTTGTTTGTTTTTAAATAAGAAAATAAAATGAAACTAAAATAATGAAAACAATTAAAGAAAACATTAAAAAGTGATCAATTCATTAAGGACCCAGTCATCAGTTCAATCTTAGCCTACACATAATCAAACATACTTTATTGAACTTTTATTCTCATACCTTTCCTAGCAACTATTAATCGTAGGTCAACAATAAACTCTATTAACCCCGTTTTCCCTTAGGTCATGTTTAATTAAAAGACGCTTGTCAATTAAACCTAGTCATCGAATGACTTAGGATAAACTCTCTAGATTTAAATGGATAGCTACATTATGAGTTAGGAAATTAGATTAATCAAGGCAACAATCACATATGCTTAGGTCATTAGCCTAAGTGATGTTATCCCTAATGATTCAGCACCAATTAGAAACACCACAATTATGGATTGTATCCCTAATGATCCAAAACCACTAGTTGCCACAAACAAATCTCAACATAATAATTACAAATTATATTGAAGATTCTAGCAATGGGTTGGTGATAAAACAATCTAGTGAATGCATTAAGATCATCTTAACACAATACCCAAACAATAAACATAGGATAAAATAATCAATTCCTAAGTGAGAAAGAACAACAAACAATAAAAGAATGATTAACTAGGCTCTTAGGCATTGATTAACTAGGTTCTATGGATCTCATAAATATCTCCTCTATCACCCCCATCTTGTTTCCTGAAATCTCCAAAAGATTCCCTAAACCTTTCATAACATTTTTCTGTCAAAACGACGTATTTATACTCAAAACTAGGTTTTGGGGTTTGCTGACAGCATTTCACAGGTGTGCTTCGTGGTGTTACCAGTGTGGATGTGAGTCATGGCATGCATAGTTAAAAAAGTTCTCGTAAGGAAATTTATCTTCCATAAATTTGCTCTCTTTATATAATAGTTATAGATACATTTGCCCATAAGGATGATTTATCCATGAGTAGCCAAGTCCTTTTAGTTAACATGGTAAATTTCATAGTTTTTAGAGAAATTAACCCAACCCTCCATAGCTTTTTAGGTCACAAACCTCCTACCATTTCAATTTTGCTTTGAAACCCCTCTTTAACTCCATTCTAAAATGACCTCCTTAGGATCTTTTATATTGCTTTGGTTACCAAATTAGGTAACACCATATGTGGAGCACAGTAAGGACTTATTGAGTTAAGCATCGATGAGATTTGTTGACTACTTCTAGCTATAAAGGATTTAGAGCTCTAGCATTGTATTCTTTATTCAATTCTCTCTAATAGGGCTTGAATTCTGTATATGAAACTCTAGAAGAAGATATAGGATTCCAAGATATGTGAAGTGTGACTTCAAGTGCTTGAATCCTATTAGAGAAGAATGCCAATTAGCATTATAAGGGGCACTAGCCTAGATACATATACCAATTTTCTCATTATTGACTTGCATTCTAGACAATTTTGTAAATACTTGAAGTTAGGTCGCTAAGGATGCAATTGAATGATGGTTTTCATTTGAGAATAGAAATAAGTTGTTAGCATAATTCAAGCTCAAGATATTATTCCTTTTGTCCATAATGGTATTTGAAGCCTTAAGTCCTCTCAACTACTTTAAGAAGTAGCTTGTTTAGAACTTCCATGCCTAGTGAGAACAAATATGGTGAGATAGGGTCATCCCACCTCAAGCCTTTGTATATATTGTTAATTATTTATAAATGTAGTAATTAGTTTATACCCTTTTAGCCAATTGATTAGTTATAATTTTATGTATGACATTATTATTTTAATTAATAAAGTTATTGTTTATTTTTATATATTTTGTTAATTACTATGAATTTTTAATACTAAAGATGAAATCCATAGGATAATTATTATGTAATTGAATTTATGATGAGATAATATTTATGAGATTCAATTTGCATTTATATATTATTCCTAATTGTTATTTGTTGTAGTTCCATTAAGAAGGATATTGATGAAATGGTAAAATTAACACAAGTTATGTTTCTTTCTTATGATAATCGATCTCATAAATTAAATTATAGAGATACTTAAATAAACATGTGTGTGTTTATTAGAGTATAAGTTTACTAAACTAACTCAATTATGAGAATCCAAATGGAATACTACTTTATGTCTATGGATTTCCTTATTATGATTGTTTTAAAATTGATTTTTGAACTTGAGATTACCAAAGTATCTTATATGAGACTTATTATGTTTTGATGCTACTATGACATATTATAATTAGGATAGCTTAGTTAGTAGTACTTGAATCTAGTATGAACCATATGAAGATAATTAAGTCAATAAGGGATTCATTATTTTAAAGTACTAGAGATAATGTTCTATTATTCTTGATTAATGATGATCTAAAAAATTATTTGGCTAAAGTGAATCAAAATTTGAAAAATGTTTTCACATGTCAATTATAAATCAATTACTAATTAGTAAGAATGAACATGATTGAATTTATAAGAGTAGGCACTATATCTATTCTTTATATCTAATTGAAACATTGAATGATTAAATGATTAAATTATATATTATAACCATGCATATATAAGTTGAGTTAAACTACTTTGACATTCTTTATAATTTGGTGGTCATAACAAGTTACTAAACATCAATTTTGATCTATTATTACAAATTATTTAATTGAATAATTAAAGATAAATTGTCTATGCATTAGAATTAGAATTATAATTATTACCAATATATTAGAAATTACAAATGTTTTTTTATACACCAAACTTATATTGAAGTCGCTTCTACTCCTTTACATAACAATCTCACTTATGTCCACTTAAGCAAGACCAGCCTTTCCATGTGATCGTTGATCAATAAAACCTTGTTTTCAAATGTCTCACAACCCTTGAAGTTTTAACTATCACACTCACATAAGAATACTATGAAATATTAAATAATCACAAGCAATAATAAACACACGAGTTATGGTAAAAATAAACCTTTATTACTTTCTAAAAGTATATAAATGAATGCTCACTCTGAATGTGTTCCGTTCCCTTTTATCTCTATTCTCAAGAGCAAGAATCAAATAAGTTATTTATAGGTAGCTTGGCTTTACAATTCAGAATCCTAATCGAATTAAATTAACTAGATCACCCTTATTACATCACACTCAATTGGATGACACTCCCATCCAAATAGGTCTCTATTTAGTAGGGTTTAGCTACATCATAACTAACAAGATAAGATATTATATTTTATTAAGAATGATACATCTATATCTATGAAGAACTCTATTATCTTTAGATGATCCTCTTACATGGTCTTTATCTTTTATAGTTGATATGTAACTACTGTGATTTTATCTGCCACATCATCTAAGATCTCTCCTTAATCTCTATCCATTGATAAGTCACCTAAGCCTAGAGATTTCATAATACACTAGTTTGATCTAATGCTTACCTATGTCAAGTTCGTTAGTTACGATCCCTCTATTTGAATACACATTGAGTCCTTAGAACTATCACATGTCTCCTTTATGAAGGCGATCTAGCTAACCTTCAATCCAAGGTCCATCACAAGCTGCTTTTGGTCTCACATTTGAATCTTGCATCTCATTGAAGATTTCTGCTAATGTGCACCAATGCATGCTAATTCATCGATAATGTCCTTTTTTCTTGCCTACTCGCCAGTCTTTGCCTTGTTCCGTTATCCTAAGTGTCAAACATTTATCAAGGCTCGCCGATGTCTTTGCGACTCTACTATTAGGTCTTAGATGTCTAATATTAAGAATATGATAGATCACACATAAAGAGTAGTTAAAAAAAGAAAAATCAATTTAATTAAGTTAAATTTAATTGTGAAGTTTAATAAAGTTTAAGGATCAAATACGGAATATAATTATATTTTAATTTTAATATGAAATAAAAAATTTAATGCTTTTTAATAAATAGTTAATGATCGTAAAAGAGATAATATTTCTGCGAATGAACAATTGGATAACTCATGATTGACACTTCTGATAAAGTTTTTGCAAGAATCTAAATTAGTTACTATTCGATTACCTTTTATTGTTTATATTTTAAAGTTACTCAATTATTAAAATTGATCAGAAACTTGTAAAACAATGTCTATATTGCACCCGTGATTTGATGACAATTAATTTTCCAAGATGACTTATAATGAAAATCTAAAGGAACGTGTGAAATTTATCAAACCAAGAATTAGTTTTCAAAAGGGTCTATTTCACAAAGAATGCACCGTGATTACTAGAGGTAGCAATTAAGTTCGGCCCGATATCTTAGGCTTCAGGTAGGCTTACCCTTTTTATTTTTTATGAAATTTCGGCCAGTCAAGTCTAGTTTGAAGTTTGAAAGTTTCAGAAAAAAAAAAAAGGGACTGCCCAAGCTCAATTGTGCTCGGGCTGTGTCCAGGGCCCGAGCAAAACTTATTCAAGCAGGCCCACTTCTAAGCGCACTGTTCACCCAACTGACGCTTCTACTTTGTCTGCTCTGGGTGTATGCACTTCATTTCAGCGTCACTCTCGTGTTTTAATCGATAGCTTCCGTCCATAGACGAAAGTAATCGACTGGTTGCATGAATGGCTGATTCTCTGGTACATTACATACTCATTTTTCTTTAAGTTTTTCAACATCCATTTCATTTTGTGCGTGTGTATATGTGTGCTTAGGTAAAGTGCTTTTCCCTCTCTTTTTTTGCATGAGAAAAGATCGGGTTTTTGGTGCCACTTAGAGGCAATTCAGAGGAAGAAGACATTTCAGTCCCAAAGTTACCTATCACCAAAGGTTCAAATGTCATCGGCCGCGACAGCCTCTTTGTCTCTGATAAAAGACTCAGCCGCAAGCACATTTCTTTAAACTCCTCCTCCGGCAATTTCTCTCCCATTTTAACCGTTGTAAGCTTTTCTTTTCCTTTTGTTTGTAGTTTTTTTTCTTCCTTACTTCTTTATTGAGTTTTAATGTTGAGCCTAAATGAGATGTTTCTTTCTTTCGTTCGGCAAAATATTAGGAGGGCACTAACCCGGTTGTTGTCAAATCGGTAAACGGAAGAAAGAAACTGATGAGCGGAGAGCAAGTGTCCATTAGTAGTGGTGATATAATAGAGTTGATCCCCGGCTGCCATTTTTTTAAGTATGTAACATTGGATGTTGATAATAAGTCATTCTCTTTTACCCCACAAAAGAGGGCTTCTAACGGCGGCGGAGAAACTAGTGAAAGCCAGAAAAAGAAGATGCGAGAAATCTCTCAAGATGAAACCCCTCGAGATAACGACTCAAAGGTATTGAAATTGTACAAAAGCTTTTTTCTTTACTTTTGAGTTCTAGAGTCCCTAATGCTAATTGTTGAATTAGTTCCAAACTTCACGCTTGTGTATCAAGACTGAGATCTTTCTGTCTTGTGTGTTGGAATAATTCATTTTATTGATTGATTGTAAATTTATAGCCACAGATAAATGATAATGGGACAGCTAGTAATGAGGAGGCCATTCGTAACTTTTGTGTTCCAGCAGAGAAATTGCCCTTGACCTTTCGACTTATGACAGTGAAAGGGTTACCGACATGGGCAAACACATCTTGTGTTTCTATCATGGACGTAATTCAGGTGATGTACTACTGTTTCAAATCTTGTGCTTTTTTTTCTCTTTGATGATTATGTAGAAAAATTCAGCATCTTCTGAGGCTAGGTTAGGTTTTGAGAGTCTATTTGTGGATATCCATCTGATGGCAGATTAATTGGTTTGCTTTCAATAGGGAGACATTCTGGTTGCCATTCTTTCAAATTACATGGTGGACATTGATTGGCTGATGTCTGGTTAGTTGTTCTCCTCCATCCTCACCTGCTTCTGAATATATTCTCCTACCTTACTTTTCATTCTGTGTTGGGGTTGCACGTTTGATAATTTGGTGCAGATTTATTTTCTGTTGCTCATGCTAACCCTGTCTAGAAAAATATATATCTACTCTCGTGGTCATAAGTTATTGCTGTTCCAATCTTGTGTATTTACAATGGCTAAAGTTAGCCTTTTTTTAATGTTACTTATATGATGACCAAAACAGGAACACTAGCGTATTTGCATTCCTATGCTTTTTCCTTTCTGTTTTTTTTGTTTTAATCTTACGGAGAGTTCTTGAAATGCTGTAAATACATTGGCGATTTGCACTATATAGATCACTTTCTCATTTGAGCCTTAACACTGCTTTTATTGGGTGGGAGGTCGAGTTTCTGTAATAAACTTGACATCTTGTTATAGCTATAAACATTGACACTGTAATAAATAATGACTTCAGAGTTTTGGCAGTAGCACTTCAATATGGATGGCTTTGTCTACTGCAATTTGTGATCCCTTTCTGGGCAACTGTTTTACTGCTTCCGTTCAATTTTTGATGCAGCATGCCCAACAATTGTGAAAGTTCCTCATGTGTTGGTTATTCATGGGGAGGGTGATGGCACAGTAGAATATATGAAGGTTTGCCTAGGATCCTGTTCCCATTAGCCCCTATTTTATGCATTTAAAGCGCTATTGTAGGAAACTTGGATAACCTTTTATTGTTTTCTTAGAAAAACAAGCCGTCAAATTGGATTCTGCATAAGCCAGCTCTTCCTATTTCATTTGGGACACACCATTCAAAGGCCATGCTTCTTGTTTATCCTCAAGGAGTGAGAGTTATCGTACACACAGCAAATTTGATATATGTTGACTGGAACAACAAAAGCCAAGGCTTGTGGATGCAAGATTTCCCTTGGAAAGATGAAAAAAGTCCAAGCAAAGGAAGTGGTTTTGAAACTGACTTGTTTGATTATCTGAAGGCACTGAAGGTATATTGTTATAAACAAAGAAGGATTATCAGATCACATCAAAATTTTCTTGTGACATTTCCTGTAACTCCTGTTTGACATTTACAGTGGCCTGAGTTTACTGTCAAGTTGCAAGGTCTTGGGAGTTTCAATATCAGTCCGTCCTTTTTCAAGAAATTTGATTATGGAAATGCAGCAGTATGTTTCTTTATTCTCTTGCTTGTTTGTGGTTATTAAATTTCTCTTATGTTCTGAAAGACAAGTTGTAGTCTATCATATGCTTTTATGGGGTAACATGTGGACCTCTTTGCATTAAATATAGGTCAGGTTAATTGCATCAGTTCCTGGTTATCATAGTGGTGCCAATTTGAAGAAGTGGGGACATATGAAGCTAAGAAGCATTCTCCAGGAATGCTCCTTTGACAATGACTTTATAAACTCACCTCTTATCTATCAGGTATTATTTCCTTCTCTTTTACTGTTATACTGATAGATTTTGGTGGTTGAGGATGGATGCAACCTAATGGTCTGATTCATCCATTGACATGACAGTATATGTTATATTGTGACTTGATTGAAAATATATGGAAAGTGTCTGTAGCAATCGAGTAATCAAATGAAATGGAAAATATAATAGCTTGTCCTTATGATACTAAAGATTTGTTTATTTGCTTTGTCTTCTCGTATGAGCTCTTGTTTTCAATTGCTTTTCTATGCATGTAGCATGCAGAGTAATGGGTACTCTCAAAACTCTGGTATGTTTTATTATATTAATCTTAGAGAGGCAAACAGTTATATTGATTTTTATCCCAACTCTAGAGACTAGAGTTAATAATTGTTCTTTCCCTGTAGTTCTCATCCCTTGGTTCGTTAGATGAAAAGTGGATGACGGAGCTGGCTACCTCTATGTCATCTGGTTTCTCGGAGGATAAAACGCCTCTTGGTCTTGGAGAGCCTCTAATAATATGGCCTAGTGTAGAAGATGTTAGATGCTCCTTAGAGGTACTGACAAGGAGGTTGTTTCTGCTCTATTTGGTTGCTTGCTGTTTATTGTAAAATCTATAGTTATATATTCTTCGTAAAATCTCTAGTTGTATTTGATTATTGCTAGCATTGATGTTTATATGGTTTTTCTCACATGTTCTGCAATCGGTATTAAAAAAAAAAAACCTTGACTTATGATGGAAAAAATCATATTTCATGGAATAGAATTAAGTTGGTTGTGGCATATATTACAGGCAAAAGAATATTTGCATCAATTATTTTATGAAATTGCGAGGATTATTATCTCATTCATTATCATTCAAATAAAGGCCACATATTGCAGACTTAATTTGATTATATATTGATTTGAATCTATATATTCTAACTATTAAAACAAAATGTTGATATTTTAAGATATTATAGCCTGATTTTGTATTTCATTTTGCCTTTAGCACCTGCATTTGGATTTACTCTGTAGAACAATGTTTAAATTAGTGTCATCCGTACTTGCAAAAAGACAAATTAGGGTTGAGTTTTACAATATGTTATTAAACATAAACCTCACCACCTATGGTCATTCATCTTCAGTCTTGCATTTCATGACTTCCGTATAAGTTCCTGGGAAAAACTGGCTATCCTTTTCCAAAATCATGTGGTGTCTCTTATTAGTAGATTCTAAACGAAGCTCAATGCTCTTTCATCATCTCTAGTCTAGTATTTAGAACTTTTTTTTTGTTTTTCCCATTTAAGTTTTTGCTAATATAAGTCATCATTTGAAATTTTGTTGTTTTTGTTTCTCCAGGGTTATGCAGCTGGAAATGCTATTCCAAGCCCACTAAAGAACGTGGAGAAAGGATTTTTGAAAAAGTATTGGGCAAAATGGAATGCTACTCACACTGGCCGATGGTATATATATATGTGTGTGTGTGTGTGTGTGTCTTTATTAATGGAAATTTGACTTATAAAATAGTGATTGGTGCTGTAAAATTTCATACCTTGCCACTTTATATTGAGTTACAGCCTGGTCAATTACATTGTTGGTTGAAGCTAAACTGAATGTTCTTTTGAAGTTGTGGGCAGCTACAGCTTCATAAACCTGCTGATTTGGAAGTTGTGATTGAACCTGAAATTGATGGCTGGTTTCATTCCAGTATCACTTTGTCTTGTTTTCCTTGTAATCTAAGTATGGTAATTGCTTTTTTTGTATAATGTTTCAGTCGTGCAATGCCTCACATTAAGACTTTCACTCGTTACAATGGGCAGAAACTTGCGTAAGGATTGCTTCTAATTAACTGTTTGCATCCTTAAGTGACTTTTACTACAAGATTTCATCCTAGTTCATCATAGTCAAACTAGTAATTCTACTTTCCTTGAGCAGTTGGTTCTTGTTAACTTCAGCAAATCTCAGCAAAGCAGCTTGGGGAACCTTGCAGAAGAATAATTCTCAGTTGATGATTCGTTCTTATGAGGTATGTGCATGTGCACTAAAATTCACACATCTATGAGATTAAATGTCTTCATAATACCTTTTGAATAGCATGATTTTGCAATCAGAAAAGAGAGTGGTTTGGTGTTACTATTTTCTCTCTGGCATGTCTGCACTCTATCTGGATGAATGTTTCCTGGTTCTTGATTCACTGAATTTATAGTTTTAATATAGTGTTCACACGTTTTATTTCAGCTGGGTGTGCTCTTTTTGCCATCTGCTGTTGGATGTGGCAATGGATTCAAGTGCACAAACAATGCAAGTGCATCAGAGGTACCTGCGCACCTGTTTCTCTATACTATAATTGTTGGTCATGGAAGTTATAATTAAATTTCATTTTTCATATCAAATCAAGTCAAGAAACTTACTCTCTTGTAAGCTGTCGAACTTGCTGAAAGATGGTTGATGGAAGGGTGAGATGACATTCCTTGTGTCACGATCACCATTGTACAAAGTTCATCATGGGGCATTCCATGACATCTATTCATAAACTTCATTTAAGGAAAAAATAAATAAATGGTGATGTTATCATTGGAAGCTAATATCAGTAGCTTGATTTGGACTTTTGTGGTCTACAGTGATTCACCCGAACTTTCAGTGATGATGGGTTAAGCTAATGATATATTGTTCTGAAGTAATAACATCACAATTTGTGGGAAATTCAGGATAAATGTGGATTTTCAGAACATTCTCAGCTGATGAAATCAATGTTGGTTACCTTGGCATGGCGAGGGAGTGCTGATTCATCCTCACATATCATACGTTTGCCAGTACCTTACGAGCTTCCTCCACGGTTATACTCCTCTGAAGGTCATTATGCTGTTTCCTTTGCTTCTTTGCTGGTCCTTTCTCTTGTTACATTCATCTGATGCCTTTTCTTATCTTGATTTCAGATATCCCCTGGTCTTGGGATAGAAAATATAGTAAAAAGGACGTTTATGGTCAAGTTTGGCCAAGGCATGTCCAGCTTTACACTAATCAAGATTCCTGATTTTTGGCTTTCCTTGTCACGGTTCAACATATATCAAGTTCATTATTCTTTCGGGTGCTTCCTAACAAAGGTGTGACAGCTTATGGCCTGTGGGATAGGTTAGGAACGAGAAAGTCAAAACTGCCAATGTAGTAATTCATCTTTTCTGTTCAGGAGATTAACCTATTGTCCATGCCAGTATCAATCCTTACAAGATCAATTATCCATAAGAAGGAGCTTCCTCCTGCAGAAGGTCAGGTCTTTAGGTACATGTACAACTGAAAAAATGTTCTAGATTAAGCTTGGGTAGACGCATATACTAATATATGATTATAAGTAATCTCTTACCTAATGTTTATATAACAATACCTCTGTTCAAATTAAACATGTATACTATCGATGATCAACTTGATGTAAAGATATGAAATTCTTGAAATCATTGATTTAAAGAAAAGAGCATAGTGGTGTGCAGAAATTGTAAAACTATGATCAACTTTTTTCAATGAGACGAATCATTTCAATTTCTAATCGTAAGAAATCATATTTTGATAAGACTTCTAGAAACCAATATAAGAAAAGAACAATCTTAGTCCAGTTTGCAATTTTTTGTGCAAGATTAGTCCATGTTATCCAACCACTAAGATCATAGAAAAGGAAGAATACTTGTGGCCTACAACCCCTTTGATTAAAGTCTCGAGTACTAAGCACTCGTATCAATACATTCACTTGAAAGTTAAGGTACTAGACAACGTAAAAACTCTGCATTTCGAAGGGCTATTCTTGGAGGGACTTGTGTAATATACATGATGGTATTGGCTTTCCCTAGCTGCGAATACGAGGTTTCAACACAGTTCTTTACTCCTAGAAGGTTAAGGGAGACAATAGGAGACTCAATCTATTTAATGATGGTTTCACAAAATGTATAAGCAGAAAGAAACTTTTAATCTCAAACAAGATGCTAACCTCTTAACTTGGAGTAATAAACAGCATGAACTTGGGCCATTACAAAAATGTTGGATGGGGTAATGGTCCCTCTTCATTGACTCATTTTTTAGATAGTAGAGCTAACTTTGGAAATCCTCTATCATTTTACCACTCACCCATTGGAATCTTTATGAATCATTCTATTGGAGTTCAACTCTTTCCTCTTAGGTTTAACTTCTTAGAAAATTTTGATACAATTTCTAAAGGAATGGATGCTTCAGTGAATGGATTTAAGACTTTCAAATGTTTCATGAAACTCGAAGTTGTCAAAGAAGAGCTAAATGCTATCAAAAGAAGAAAGTTATCAACATCGGGGAAAGCTTAAATGCCAAAAGTAAAAAATTGGATGAAGTCCAAACTAGAGCTTATGCTAATCTAAGAGATGTAACTCCCTTGCATTTAGAAAAGGAGGCACTTTTAGAACATACACAAGCCTTAGAATGCCACTTCTCAATGTTGAAACAAAGAGGAGTCCTCTGGCTAAAAAGTAGAGATAGAAACATCAATTTCTTTAACAATATCACAATATTCAAAAGAAAAAGAAGTAGAATTATTTCCTTACTAGACCCTAATAGTACTCCTTTAACCTCTCAACTTGAGCTTAAAGAAGTTGTATATTACACTTCAAGAGCACTTGGCTCAATAGCAATAGTAAGATTCTATATACAAGAACTTAAGAATTCCATAGTTCCTCTAATCAAGGAAGAGCAAGCCAAATCTCTAACTACTTAATTCAATGAAGAGGATATCAAAAATGTAGTATAGAGCCTTAAAATTAAGAAAGCACCTAAATCAGATGGCTTAAACACCTATTTCTTTCAAAAGCCATGGAACTAAAGCGAAACTCATACAACCAATGCTATCCTTGAACTCCTTTTCAGTTGTAGCATGTTAAGGGAAATTAATAACACTTACATTTGCCTAGTCCCAAAAGAAAACTAATCCTTTCATCTTCCATATCTCTTGTTGTAATATTTTATACAAAATGTTGACTAAGGTACTTTCTAATAGGCTAAAAAGTTCTCTCAAAGACTTCATTAATCAAGGTCAAAGTGCATTTATACAAGGTAGGAGCATTGGGGATTTTTTTTAATCTAAAAATTGCTTAAGGACTATCATAATAGTAACAAAATCAAGGGTTGCTCAATTAAAATAGACATTCACAAGACCTTTGACTTAGTTGCAGGGTCTTTTACTTTGTAAAAAATGAAAGTAATGTGCATCATAAGTCAATTCACTAGTTTTATTGGAATGTGTTATCACAACCACCACCTTTAGTGTATTTTTCAATGACAAGGATTAAGGTAAGAGTACCCTTTATCCCCTACTTATTTGTCTTCAGCAGCAAGGCACTTTCTAGATTGACTGAACACAACATAAGAGAAAAATATAATCTTTAAATATCACAATAATAAATATATTTTATACCTATCATTTGTAGATGATCTCATGATCCTTTGTGCAACTGAAGAGCACTATATCAAGGTGTTAATAGACGCGACGAAACAATTCAATATGATGTCAAGTTTAAGAACCAATTAGGAGAAGAGCTCCTTTTTGTATCAAGAAAAAAAATCTTAATTATGATGAAGCTTTAGCTTCTTTTGCTATACCGGAATTAAAGATGCCCTATTTAAAATATCTTAGAGTGCTAATAACTACTATTATTGTTGAGACCCGATCCGGGAACCGGATCCCAACCGAAAACAGAGGACGAAGGCGAAAACAATTAGGTGGAAACGGATCCATAAGCGAAACGAAAGCGAAAGCAAATCGAAATCGAAAC
>JANKYF010000002.1:58517588-58534798 GCA_029829435.1 Erythroxylum hondense | reverse complement strand
CTTCTATTTTACTTTCCTACTTCATTAAGGCCCATTCACTTATTCTTAACCTTACTAACCAACTAACATATTAATTGTTACTAACTCTTACCTAACATCTTTAATGCTAACTCATATGCTAACTAATACCAAGTTAATTATGCTAACTTAACTTACTTAATTTGGCTAATCATGCTTAAATTTAAAAAAAAATTTGGGGCTAACATTTCCTGCCAAATTGATTGATGCTTATATTTAGTTTCATTAACAAATTTTATTAAGAACATACATGTTGATAGTATAAAATGAATTCAACCTATTTGGCCAATAAATGAAATGGTCCAAATCCAAAAGTCTAAAAATTCGTTTAGCCAGAGAATTTATGCATATGGTAATCAATTGAGAAATTCAAGATTCAAGAATTCCAAACAATTAATCATAATTGATATGTGCTTTAAATAAAAATAGTGTAAGGAGTTAGTTAGCTAAAATATAAAGGAACATATTGGAAGTTATAGATATTGGAGTAGAATAAGGAAGTTGAGAGAATGATGAAAGGTAGTTAACAAAAATATGGCTAAGTAGGTTGGAAGTTAAGTAATTATAAGAGGGTGAGTTCTAAAATGTGGAAGTTAAGAAGAGAGTGATAAGTAGTTAGCTAAATATAGGCTAGTGGGTAATTAGAGCACATAACTGCTTAAGGATAAGATTGTTTAAACTCACTAATATTATGACAAAGGAGGTCTTAATAACACAATCTTCATACAAACACAATCTCAGTATAACAAAAATCACTCTCTAGAGAGATCAATCAACCTATTTCAAATGCATTTTATTATTTAACACTTTTTTTACTTTGTACATCGATTTCCCTTTTGTAGTTTATGATTCATTTTTTTAACAATCAATTATTTTATTCAATCCAAATTTCATTTTGTTATATTTTAGCATTTTGGTAGTTTGTGACTCCACTCTCTAAGTTTTTGAAGTAACATCTATTGTTGATAAAATTCAATTACAAAATTTTGGAGAATTCCTCTCTAGCACACATTTTACATTAACACTAAATAATTTGACATGTTTGGTAAGACATGATGCCAAAAACATGGAATGGAAGAGAAATTGTTTTACCTTCACCCCTAGATGAAGAAGTCCATAAAAATGTAGAGAATAAAGACTTTGTATCTTAGATGGTAGAAAATCTTGAGAACGTACCCTCGCCTTTAGCTAACTTCCATGTAGGAGAAAATCACCACAACGGAACAAAATTATTTGCATAAATAAAATTCTAGAGTTGAAGTCAAATGCGGCCACTTTATCTTATGCAATTAAATCCTTAACAAAGAAGGTTAACAAATTTTCTGCTACTCGAATACACTTATTTTAACAAAGCAAATCTCGAACTCAGAGGCAGTCTACTCTTAATATAATGGAAATAAGAGAATACAATCACCTCCTAGTAATTGTCTTTACAGACGAATGATGTGTTCCTCTATATAAGAGAGAAGATATTCCTATAATGCCTCCTTACATTAATGTAGAAAATGGCTGATATACAGTCAATCCTCAAATTTCAGGCATATAAGGATTGTTAGGAAGGTTAAAGCTAATAGACCACAATATGGTTTGAGAGTTAACATTGCAGTTGTAAACTTTAATCCCATTATTCATTAACCATAAATGAGATTACAAGTTGATATGGAAGTCGCCAAAGAAGTGGCTTAAGAATTATACGAGCCTGATTTAAGACAACTTGGTCGTCCAACATTTCACAAGCCTTCTTGTTGGACCCCACACTCCACCCTTAGGTGTTTGGAGGTTATATCCCGGCGTGTGTTTGCGGGTTATACCGCGGCATCCAACCTTAATCAGTATTGTCCTCTTTGGGAATCGAACTCGCGACCCCTCAAGGTTTTGTTGTTTCTAAGAACACGCCTCTTACCATTGAGCCAGTGACAATTAGTGAAGTTATAATTTCACAGTTTTAAAGAATGAAAATAAGAAGATCCCAACATCGAAAAAATGTTGGAGTAAATTGGTTATAAACAGAATCTAATTAAAGGAGGAAAGGCATCCATTTTTCCATCTTTATTTTCCAACTATAAATATGAACTAAGTTAATGTTAGTAGTGGCTATGTTCATTATTGGCTAACTTTCTTTATCTTTGATGAAGTGAGATAAATCCATTGGAAATTTGTAGATTGGGACATAATTGGGTTTGTTGTGAAGTTTTTGTTTGCCTATTTATCTATTTAATTGTTCTTATGTACTTTTTATGATTGTTTTAGTTGATTTCTAATATGCAAGATTAGTTCATTAGTTGAAATAATTAACTTTTATAGTAAATATTGAATACGTAAAAATTCAAGTCATTTAATCTTTATAGAAACTATGAGTTTTTAATTTGAAGCATTAGAAATTATTTAAGAAAAATGTTGATTAAATGCAACATGATGTTGTATTATCTTGCTTTGGTGGTATTTCTTTTCTTAAAGCTATTTTGTAATTAAAATTTGGATCATTTCTAAAATTGCCAAATAATAAGAGTTAATTTAATTAAATTTTTTGATTAACTAGTCCTAAAAAAGTCAAATATTTAATACTGCATCGATTATGTGATTGATAAAATAATTTCTTTGGATCGATGATCAATAGTAGTTCCAATGGTGGAAGCATCTATAAACTAAGTTCTATTTCATTAATAATGCTCCTCTTTTATTACTTTTTAAATTAAATACTTTTCTTCATCACAAATTCATGTAAGAATGATCCCTATTTTCCTATGCTAAGTTTTTTTATTACAAGAATTTAAGTACAAATGATAACAACACTAAATTTTGGTACTATTACTAAGGAATTCCTTGTTTATATCTTTATTATGAGATCTTCAATGCAACCTAATCTACATTTTAGCCTCAAGATCAAGAAGACTTCAAAAAAATTAAATAAAGAAACAAAACTTTTAAAGTAACACTACATTATTGTTGGTGAAATAGCAGAAATCATGACTAACAATAAAATATTATGAGAACTTGCCACTCCAAATTTGAATTAATCACATCATACATTACTTTTTAAATTTAGATGTTAACATTATTTTTAGGTTAAAATCTAGACTAATTCATCATTGCATACTTTTCATGGTTCTACATGAGAGGACCCTCATAAACATTTAAAGAAATTTCACATGGTGTGCATAGGTACGAAACAAAAAGCAGTTAGAGAGGACAAAATAAAATTAAGAGTTTTTTATGTTCTTATTAAAGGATGATACCTATGGTTGGCTATACTATTTATCTGCATGAAGTGTCACCACTTAGAAAGAGAAGAAAAGATTAATCCTGGAAAGTTTTCCTAACTTTAAGAGTTAAAAACATTAAAAAATATATTTATAAGATTACATAAGATATCAATGAAACTTTGTCACAAGTATTAGGAGCATTTTAAGAAGTTGTGTGTAAGTTCACCACACTACCAAATTAGAGAGTCCTTATTTAGTATTTCTATAAAGATCTTCTACCAACTGATAGAAATATGATCAATGCCACTAGTGGTGGAGCTTTAGTATATAAAACACCTAAAGTAGCTTGTATGTTAATTGCTAACATGGAAAAAGCTTGTGGAATTTGTTCAACAGTAGGACTCCAAACTAATATATGTCCAATGTTATAAGAAGATTGAGTAGAGTAAGTAAATGTAGTAAGAGGTTTTCTTGGATAACCTTAATGTTAATTCATTTCATATTCAAACACATACAACTCTAGTTGAGAGACCATATAAAATTCTAAAATGGTAATGCACTAGTAAATTAACCAATAACTAATTTTCAACAAAATAGGCAACCCATCCTCTTAGGTACTAACAATAAGTTCAAACATTTAAATCAACTGTATCTTGTAAGAAAATGTTAAAATATTAACTACTAACACCATTAAATTTCAATAGGATATTAGAATTAGTATTAAGAATTAGACAATCAGATTAGTCAAATGGCTTCTACAATTAACCAATTGGAGACATAGAATTCTAGTAAACTATCATCTCAAATTGTGGTAAAACTGAAATTTGACACATGTGCAATGGTATTGAGAAGCATAAAAGAATAATAGCTTAAGAATAAAAAACCACCAATGACGTTGTGAAAAGACAAGGAGGGAACAACCTAAATTCCCAACAAAAAGCTATTGAAAGGTAAAACTCATCCTTTAATTAAATATGAATATATTCAACCTTCTCTAGAAGCTTCAGTGGATAACTAGAAATATGAGTATAAGTCAAACCTATATGAAACTTTTCAAAAATGCAAGGCAAATATTCCATTTTTAATCCTATTAAATAAGTTTCTCACTTTGCTAAATTTTTAAAAGAGTTTTGTATAGTGAAAAGGAAGTAACTTGTTAAGAAATATGAAAATTTTAAAGTAGCAGAAAATGTTTTAGAAATTATTTAGACAGGATTTCCTGAAAATGTAAGGACCCAGATGTGCTTTATAGACCTTGCATGATAGGTAGCATTAGAACTAAAAAGGCTATACAAGACTTAGGAGCATCTATTAATGTTATGCCATATTCCATCTACTAGGCTTTAAATCTTAACCGTTGGAAAAAAATTGGTGGTGATTTAGTTAATTTATCAATCTAATGCATATACTAAGGAGATAGTTAAAGATGTCTTTGTTTAAGTTAATGATAAATTGATTTTTCCTATGAAAAATTCTATACATGGAAAACAATGATCAATCATCACCTATTTTGTTAGGAAGGGCTTCTCTTAAAACTTCCAAAATAAAAATAGAGGTTCCTAATGCTAGATTAACTATGGAATTGGAACGGGACTCTATATAATTCAATATACATAATGTAATGAAGCACCTTGAGTTAGAAGGAAAAGATGAGATAAAAATAGTTACACATAAACAACTTTTTGAAGAAAATAATGAATTCAATTTAAGATATAGCTTGTAGGAATATGTGGCAAAACTTAATTATTTTAAGGAGATAAAATTGTCAAGTAACGTTCTTTATGTTGATTTGGAAAAACCTAATGGGAAGCTCTTTCATTATTTATGTAGGCACTAAAACTATAATTAAGGCCACTTTGAGACCATTTTAAATATGTGTATTTAGGAGAAGGAGGTCCAATACCTTAATTATTTCTAATAAAATAAATGCTGAGAAAAAAAGTGGTGTAGTTGTTCCAAATCGTAAACTATAAATTAGATGGACCAGACATTATAGGAATTAGTCCTTCTATATTTATGCATCAAATTTTATTAGAAGAAAGAAAAAGACAAATTAGGTAACGATAAAGGAGGTTAAATGTGCTTATGATGTGGGTGGTGATGAAGGATGTTCTAAATCTTCTTCAAGCTTAAGTAATCTATCTGATTTTCGATAGTGAAGGGTAAACCCTGTTTAGGTTGATTAAAAAAACACTATCATTATAGTAGTAAGAAATCAAAACAATTAATCAATATTAACCTAATTTTTTAATGGTAGTTAGATTATAACTTGATTTTAAAATGGTAGTTAGATTATATTAATTATAGAAAATTAAGTACTGTAACCCAAAAGGACAACTTTCCATTATCATTTATTAATCAAACATTAGAAAGGCAAGCTGACTAAGGTTTCTACAATTTTTATATGATTTTAAATATAATTTCAATTTTCAATTGCTTTAAAAAAATCAAGAGAAGATAACTTTCACATGCCTGTTTAAAACTTTTAGATATCGATGAATGTCATTTGGAGTTTGCAATACGCCAGGTATATTTTTAGATTATTTCAAAATTATCATAAAAGTCTTCATAGATGATCTTACTGTGTATGGAGGTTCATTTATTAACTATTTTCATAATTAAAAATTTGTGTTGTAAAGATGTATAAAAATTAATATTGTTTTAAACTTCAAAAAATTTCATTTTATAGTAGAACAGGGTACTATTTTGGGACATGTTGTTTTAGCTAGAGCTTTGGAAGTTGATAATGTTAAAATCCATATTATTCAATCTTCTCCTTACCCAGTTAGTATTAGAGAAGTTCATTATTTTGTTGGGCATGTATATTTTTAACAACAATTCATTGATGAATTTTCCTATATTATATTGCCTCTTTGCAAGTTATTATTGAAAGATGTGTCTTTGAGAAGTGCATTTAAGAAATAAATGTTAACGTCAACACCAATTATTCATCTTTTGGATTGGATTCTTCTGTTTGAGATAATGTGCGATTCAGGTGATCATATTGTCAAAGCTATTTGGGGTCAATGACTTGGGAAAGCACTGCACATTATACATTACTCGTCAATAACCTTGAGTGATGCCCATACTTTATTTAACTATTAAAAGAATCTTAGCTATTATATTTCGTTTAGAAATGTTTCATTCTTATTTTTTGGGTACTAAGGTAACTATTTATTATGATTATACATCCCTTAGGTATTTGATGATAAAAAAGATGTGAAACCAAAACTGATAAGGTTGATGCTCTTATTGAGTGTATTTGATTTATAGATTAAAGACAAGAATGGAGCCAAAAATAAAGTAATTGATCACTTGAACCATATAGTTCATTCAAAAAGCAAAAACAATTTGCAAGAAGAATTTCCTAATGGAAAATTATTTACTACAGTCCTAAAACTTTCATGATATGTAAACATATTTAATTATTTACCTACTAATCGTGTTGGCCCCCGAATTTCTTTTCTTGTTGAATTAAGCATGGTTTAAATAAATTATGAGGTTTTGATAGAGTGAAAGAAAAGGAAATCGAGGGCCAACAAACCGCTTGTTGGTTTATCTGAAGCTTAAAAAGATAAGATTAAAGTGATGCAAAATATTATGTATGAGATGATTCATATCACTAGAAGCATTTCATCAATCAAGTAATAAAATGTTTACTTGAAATTGAAATTTTTACAACTTTTACCTTTTACCATTAGTAAGCTTATAGAGGACATTTTGGAGCCAAGAGAATGGCCAGAAAATTGTTAATTGTGGTTTTGTTTGGCGTTCCTTATTTTAGGATGCATATTTCTTTTGTAAATCTTATGAATGTTGTAAAAAAATTAATATTTTGTAGCTAAATTAGAAGCCTTAAATTCCATTTTTAATATGTGAGATTTGTGATTTATGGGTTATTAATTTTATAGGATCATAGGTTATATATACTTTTACTAGCTATTAAATATGTTTCAAAGTGGGCATATTTTACATTTTACTAGCTATTGACGATGTTCTAAATTGTGTTAAAGCTAAGGCTATCCAAAATGATGATTTGAGATTTGTTATAGGTTTCTTGAAATCTAACGTGTTCGGCAAGTTTGGAGTTCCAAAAGTCTTAATTAATGATCAAAGTATGCAATTTTGTAATCAGGCTATGGAAGCATTATTAAAGAAATATGGTACTACATACAAGATTGCTATGTCATAACATTCGTAAACTAATGGACAAGGTGGAGTTTCAAATTGAGAAATGGAGTTAATTATAGAGAAGGCAATAAGTCTAAGTAGAAAAGATTGGAGCTTTATGGTTATATCATGCATTATAGGTTTATAGAACTTGCAAAATACTAATTGATATGTCTCTGTATAGATTAATATTAAATAAGCTTGAATTAGAACATAAGACCTACCGAGCTTCTAAATAATTCAATATGAATTTGGTTAAATGTAGTGTGCATAGGAAATTGAAGTTGTAAGAACTAGAAGAAATTCACAACGATGCTTATGAAAGCTTTATAATTTATGAGGAGAAACCAAAAGCTTTACATTATAAAATGACTTCTAGGAAAGAATTCTTCATTAGAAAAAACTTCTTCGTTATCATTCAAATCTTCAATTATTTACAAGGAATACACGTTTGCAAAATATTTCTGCATAGTGTAGCTAAAATTCAAAGTTTAGCAACTTTGAAAGTGTTCAAAGTTATGCTCACAAGCTTAAACCTATTTATGGAAGTGTGCAATTCGAAAACATAGAATAAATGAAAGTGGCAAATCCTATCTATATTGCATATTTCTTTTTTAAAAATATTTAATATTAATGTTCATTTCTTTTAGGTTTATTGATAATTAGTATATACTTTTTATTTCATATAAAACTAAAAAAGATTAATAATTATAATTAATAATTAATAAAATATTTTTCTTCTTTTATTTTAGATGATTTATCCCTCTTTTATTTATAGTCTGTTCATACAATACCTCCTAACCTAGTTTCCTTACTCAACAGCCACCATTTGTACAATGCAGAAATTACACCACTCAGTTCACGTCATCTATCCCTACCATCTAGCCACCAATCACACCACATACTTGCAAGAAATCATCTAGGAGCCCTCCTCTATGCTTTCTTTTGTGGTTTTTGGATTGTCTTGCTTCCTCCTAAATTATATCCACACTATTTAGGTTAGCAAACTCCCAACATCCACCAATTCTTTAGAACATGCTTGATTCAACATCCATCACAAATTGAAGTAAGGAATTACTCAACACTATCCAATTGCCTATAAATTTCCTCACCAAGAAACAAAGAACCATTGCCTCAAAAGCTTCCCATCACCATTTACACCCAACACTAGAAGTAGTTGTATCTCATCACTGGAGCACCTTTTAGTAACCTTCAATTAAGTTTACTGGAAGTATGAATCATCCATAGGAATATCCAAATATTTGACTAGGAGATTGATTACAGTGAACCACAAAAAGATAGGCTCGTTTTCTAAGACTTCAACATCCTTTTGACCTTTTAAATGCCCTTTTATAGTTCAAAATTAAGATTGCATGGTTACTTATGAATTGTTAGAAATTTCTATAAGAGGATACTTAGTGATTTCCTAGCTTTTCAAATTGGTAAATAAAATTAATGTATGCTTACAAGTGTCATAGATGTATAAACAAGGTGTCAAACACAAGTGTAGAAACCCCAAAAAGATTCCTAGGAAGATTAAGAATTATAAAATGTTAAAAGAAACATTGGAAGAGGTAGCTAGAACATCAAAAGGAAAGATCAAAAGGCAAAATTCTAAAAGAAAAAAATGGCAAAATTTTCTAACTCAAGGACAACAAGAAGACATCCAGAATTTAATCTTCTATTCTATTATTTTCTTTTTTTTCTTTGTATCGAATGTTGATTATGATAAAATTGAGATATATTTTGGCTATGGAATGTTAAGTTCTTTTAGGAATTACTCTTAAATTATTTTTGTTAAAATTTTGTGTTCTTTTTTTTAATAGAGATATGCTTTGTTGTGTTTATTATTATATTATTTTTAATATGAATTGATGGATTAAGTTGAATTATCTATATTATGTTGCACAGTGAGAGTTGGTACCATAATAGACCTTTAAAAGTTATATTAGTAAGTAATTGAAGAGAGATCTTAATTATTTGTTAGTTACCTATTGAATTACTTTAAATCCAATAGGGTAGTCAGCAAGGGTTTGGAAAAATCGAGAGGCTGCAATTTAATTTTTATCTATTTTAATTGAAATTACTTAGTTAGATCTTAATAAAGGATATTCATAACTATTGGATATCTAGGATTGAGTATTATTAAATCAAGAAGGTAGGGCAAAAACAAAACAAGGATAGATGTAATTCCTAAGTTGTTTTCCTTGATTAGTCACAAATCTATTATTGCTTTGTCATTTGTTTTATTGCCAATTTTAGTTTGTTTTATATCCACATTTATTCTATTGTTTACCTTAAATAAACTGTACAAAAATTGTTAGCTAATTAATCCAATTATCGTAGGAACAATACTGATTATACTATAAAGATACTGTCCATATAGTATAGATAGATTTGTAGATTACAACGACAGTAATAAAATAGGTTAACAACACCTCACATAGTCCTCCACGTGAGTGAGCATCACTAGTGATATAACATTAATGCACTAGTGTTTAGGTTATATTTGAGATAAATTAAAATTTTATGTACTTGATTGTTTTTAGAGTTTAAGATATTATTAACAATTAACTTTTTATTTGATAAATAATAATCATTTAAAAAACTATTAAAACTTCAGAAAACTTCATCTCCCACATAGATTAGGAAGACTTAAGAGACTTGTGTGGAAATTATCTGTGCATTCATACGGTGCCCAACTTAGAGCAATCTGGTCGTGTCAGTTTGTTTCTACAGTAGATTTGCATGATCCACTACGAAGCTCATGTAATAGTCGTTCTATAAAAGATAAAAAATATTAAAACCAATCGGAAAGATTAAGAGTAATGAAAATTTGACCTTTTCATTTAAGAGAATACTGCAAGAATCAAATTTTAATGTACAGAAATAGGAAGTCCGATGTGATCACATAGATGTTATCCGATTGTAAACCGTATATATCATCCAATTTTCTGAAAACGAACCAAGAAAACCCGAATCTCTATCACCAACTTCCATATATAAACGAAGAAGTATAACAAAGATTCGCATGGTAGCAGACAGGAGTCTTAAACCTTTTTTTAGTGCTTCACCCTTTTCACAACTTTCCGTAGGCTTTAAATCTTTGGAAATAAATGTATATATCTACTGTATCACCACTGATTTCGGTGCACAGTTAGGCAATATCGGATACTGTTACAACTACATTTATGAACCATCGTATCTTCAGAGCCTCTCTCTCAACCTTAACCTGTCTTCCCTAATCATCAGCAGTTTCAATGGACGTAATCTTTGAGCCCTCAAGAGGTCGACCTTTCTCGATTGAAGTGGGTTTCTTTGATAGTGTCCTTGAGATCAAAGAAAAGATACAGAAATACCAGGGAATATCCGTTAACAAGCAAACTCTGGTCTTCAATGGGCATGTTCTTCAGGATGATAAAGATGTAGAGCAGTGTGAAATTTTGCAGAACTCTCACATTCAACTCCTGATAGCCCCAGACGCAGAGAAAACTCAGATTAAGAGCGAAGAATCATTTTCTTCAGGAAAGATTCAGCTCAATGTCAACATACCATCTTTGAAAATGCATGTTCCAGTGGAAATGGATGCGAACGACACAGTCTTACGTTTGAAAGAGAAGATTCAAGAATTTGAGTCTCTTCCGGTCAACAGGTTGGCACTTTACTCAATCGGTGGAGAGTTGCAAGATCATTACTCTTTGCGCGATTGCGAGCTAATCAATAACAGTGAGATTAATGTGAATATAAGGCCATCTCCGACTGCTTCTGGTGCATTTTTGACAGGGGGGAATATTCCAGGGTCGAAGAAGCTGAAAATAATGGTCTTGCCCAAGTGTGGAACTAAGAAGATACCAATTGAAGTGAATGCCTTGGATAACGTTGGAGAGCTCAGAAAAGAACTTCAGAAGTTGCATCAGAAGCTTCAATTTGATCTACCGCAGGAAGGTTACTTTTTCATATACAAACAAAATGTGATGGATGATGATCGGTCATTTCGTTGGCACCATGTTTGTCAAGGTGATACAATAGAGATCTTCAATGGAAGTGTCACCGGTGGATGCTGATGATCCTCGCATCGTTTAAGGGAGTGCATTTGAGCTTCATAGTTGTTAAATTAATTAAATCATTAGGTTGATTATCAAGCTTTTGTTGGATAGCTGTTTCTATCTCTGTTTCCTGGTATCTGAAAACATATTCATCTAAAAATAGTTGTAGTGGCTTTTGCGAATGTAGTATAGAGGTGAAGTCCAGGTTCTCATATCAAGTTTGTTTCTTTTTTTTTCCCCTCCAAACTCTTGAATTGGAAAAGATGGCTGTACACACCAACGAAACAAGAAACCTGTTCAAAATTCTTTCGAATCTAGAATCTCAATACAGGTTTTTCTGTCAAGCCTTGGAGTCACTATGATTTCTCCAAACAATCTTGGTGATTAACTAACGTAGAGTCTAAATGTTGGGTTAGGTGACTTGGTTTTAGTTAGATAGTGATGTTTGAGATACAAACCATTTTGCCACATCAAATTAAATATAAAAAAACTTGATTGATTTGATTAAAGTTGAATGATATACTGGTGCTTGCGTGATGACCAATTACAAGAACTTAAAAGAACAATGGATTAATCATAAGAAGAAGTTGATATAAAACAAGCAGAACAAGTTAAAAGATTTTATCTGATATCAAAAAGGGAAATCAAATCAAACAAGACAGGAACTAGAGCTTGGTCATCATATACTGGTGTTTGTGAACCAAAAAGGAAACTTATGAAGCCTTCTGCTAGTTAGTAGTCTCGACTGACATTGCAAGATATATTCCAAAAATTTACAATATGTTTATGCATTAAGCAAGAATTTTATGAGCTATTAATTGCTCTCTTGTGAGGCTTATTATTTCCTTAATTAGTACCAACCTATGCATAGTTTGCCAACAAAAAATTCCTCTCATTCCTTTCACGGTATAAAGCGTAGATTGTATTTACTGACGAGATTCTATAAACAAAGGAATCCCTTTTGAAAGTTTTGAAATTCTAACAAGATCAAGTAATTAAGTCACTCTAGTTTGTAGGAGCAGCAGAGAAATGGCTAATCTAAACTATTTTAGTCCAGATTTGGGATGAGCAGTCATATTAAAAGAAGAGATGCTCCAACCTTTCATCCTTCTAGTCATAAAGAGTCATATGGTTGGGATATTTAGATAACCTTTGATTCTATCAATAGTGGACAATTTCCTTTTGATAGCAAGCCAAAGGATTACATAGGATCGAGGATTTATTTGATTGAACTACAACTATTAAATCTTGGAGCTTGGATTCTTAGTATATCCCCTAAATGATGAGTTGGTGAAGCAACCATGGAAGTCTTATTCCACCATTCCAAATCCTATTTGCTAGGGATAAGTGCAAAGTTGATAAGTAGATTAGTAAAAGGAGTTCTTAGAAATGCTTCAGATCCATATGTTTTGTTGTTCAAGACTTCTTAGATTGTAGCTTGCTTGGGGGTGGATGAGTGTAGCTTGCTTGGGGGTGGATGAGTGAAACATGGCTAGTTATGAAGCATGTCTAAGTGGACTTAAGGTTGTCTAGTTGTCATACTAGAGACTTGCATAAGTTCCATCTCCAACTTTAACTTAAATAGACTACCTAATTTAGTCCCTTACGTTAAGAATTTGTACTATGGCCTAAGAGATATTATATTAGGAAGTATGGATGAAAAATTTAGGCTCTCCAAGTAGAAGACATGGATCTATTTAACCCATAAAACCTCCACATCAACTATGATCCTCCATAATCTTTTGATTATTAAAGCCTTATTGATTATTCTGATTTGAATGATTTCATTTCCCCAACTTTTTTTAACACAACTTAATCCATTTAACCTAGGCCATTTCTTTTTGTTGTAATCCCCCAACCATTAAAATCTTCTTATTTTCCTTTAAAATATTTTAATAATACTTGTTGGTAGCATAAGATAACAGTGCATATGAAGGACATTAAACACAAAACTATCCTCACTACAAATGATTTGCTCTTGGTACATCATTTGGAGACCTTCTTTTAGTTGTTCTTTCTCAATGGAAGATAACTTTGTAAAAATTTTCTTTATGAAAATAGGAATACCTAAGTAATTGAAAGGATGTGTTTTTATAGATTAATCCATTTAGTGTGAGAACAAAGTGGCCAATTGTTGAGCACTCATAAAAACATATAATTGGCTTTTCTCCTTCTTAAAAGAGAGGCCCAAGATCTCCCTAGATGAATATAAAAATGTTATAAGGGCATCAATTGATTTTGCATTTGCTTTTGAAAAAAATGATGAGATCATCTAAAAAGCATAGGCTATTGATCTTTAGCTTCTTACATTTAAATTCATACTTGAATGTCTACTTTTGATTGATTGTTGTCTTGAATATGAATAGGTAAAGATATAAAGCTTCCTTTCCACAATCCTTTAGTTGTTGGACCTCGAACTTTTCTTAAAAATCAGAATTTATAAAATGAAATTAAATGAGGAAATATAGTATGATTCTTTGAAATGAATGAAAAGTATAAATGAATTTATAAGCTTTTGATGAAATGAAAGACATTTGAGCTTCCTTGTGTTTTGCATATGTCTGATTAAAAGATGAGGTTTTGTGTATTGTGTTTGGATGTGGGAATTTGAGATGTGGATAGGTGAAGTATTGTGCAGGTTGAAGATTTTGGCTAGTGAAAATTTAGGAGAAATGCTGTCAAAATTTTCATTATGGGCAGAAACTTTGACTGAGTTTTTGACCCTCTTAGAGTTTGAATTGGAATGGAAGATCTTCTTGAAGATTGTAGTTTAGGTTTTGATATTTGCAATGATGTATAATATGTTATTTTTTATTGTGAAAATTGGAAGATATGAAAATTTAAAGTTTGGATGTGGTATAGGATGACCAATTATCTGGCAGAAACTTTGACTGAAATATTGACCTAGTTAGAGGTTGAAATTTCTTTTAAGTTCTCATAAAAGTTTTATATTATGCTTTGATATTTCCATTGATGTGAAGTTTGAAATTTTTGGACCATGAAATAGGAAGTTATGAATTTTACAAGTTTCTGTTACTGTTTGGGAAGATTATTAGTGGACAGAAACTTTGATTGGAAATTTGACTTCCTTAGAGGCCAAATTGATTTTTCTGTCCTCATGAAAGTTGTGGGTTGCTTTTTTATCTTTGCATTGATATAAAATACGACATGTTTGGACCTTGGACTTTAAAGATAGAAATTTTAAAAGTTATATGATTGTTTAGAGAGACATTATTTGGGCAGAATGTTCGAATGGATTTTTGACCCGTTTAGAGATGACATTAGTTTTTGAGTTCTGCATGGAAGTTGTAGAGCTTCCTTCGATCTTTCTTTTGATACCAAATTTGTCAATTTTGGAGCTCGGACTCAAAAGTTGTGATTTTTAGAAGTTTCGGATATATATATATATTTTTAAAAAAAGGTTTTAAATTTTTCCCGCGCCCGCTCGCGGGTGCGACCCCGTCGTCCTCGCGACACGACGCGCTTGTGCATGTCTCGCGGTCGCAACCCATTGCCCTCGCGAGATCACGATTTTTGTCACACCTCACGACGGTCACGAGCTGGCCACCGGCTCGCGAGGGCGACCAACCCGATCCGAGGCCGGTCCAACCCAGCCCTAATTCGACCCTCCTTCATTCTTTTGCTTATATCTTTCCCGTCCAACATCCGATTAACTTGGTTTTTGAAATGTTGGATTCCTAAGACAATTCTCTACATCATCATGGGAAATTTGTGGATTTTTTAGATTTAATTGAAAGAGATTGATTTTAACCTAAGTGAGATGAGAAATTTTCTGAACATGGTTAAGTCTTATGAGAAATTCTTGATCTGTGGAGATCCGATTGATCTGATTCTTGTTTCAAAATAAAATTGAGACATGGGGCTACAAGTCATATGAAGGAATTGAATTTCAATTTAGCCCCTAAGACTTTCAATTTCTGAAGTGAAGTCGGGTTTAGTGTGCAGTCTTTGACTAATAAGATCTGAAAGTATTTTGGCCATAACCTTTGATCTAGTCATCCAAATGAGGTGATTCTTAATTTGGATTAAACTATAGAAATAGGACTACAATGTGTCTGAAGAAAGTGAATTTTAATTTAGCCTCTAAGATTATCAATTTTTGGATGGAATTAAAGTGCTGGAAAATGTTTTATCATAATGATAGTCTGAAATGTTTGGAGTATAACTTTTGAAGTAGTGCACCAAATTAAATGATTTTGGTGGCGTTATGAAATTAAGACAATGAGGAACAATTCTCTAGAAGGAAGTTTTAGCAAATTCCTTCAATTTGATGGTTAGAAAAAATGTCCTAAAGTAAGCATAAATTAAAAAGAATTTTAGGGGCAAATTTGGAAGATTACTTAAAGTGTTAAGTTTTAAGGCTTTTAAGTAAGGGCATGAAAGTCTTTTCTCATTCATTAAAAGGCAAGGCAATGTGGCTGTCGTTTTTAAGAAGAGAAGCACGACTTTGAGAGAATGAAAAGAATAAAAGAAGAAGAAAGAAGAGTGAAGCTTTTGGATGGGAGAAGAAGAAAGAAGAAAACAAGAATTAGGGTTTCGATTTTGTGAGATTCCAAGAAGGTTTGGTGTTGTTTCAAGAGAGAAAAAGGTGGAGGAGCACAAGAGCTTCCTTCCAAGCCAAGAATTTTCGGATTTGGAGAAGATTAAGGTAAGAGACAATTTTTTATCTTTGATTTTTTAATGAGTTTTTGGTTTAGATAGCTTGGATATTGTATGGGTTTGTGATTTCTAAGCTCAATTTTGGAGATAGCGTGGTTTAAATTGCTCAATTTTGGATGGTTATTAATTAGGGTTTTTATCATGAATTAGGGAAAATTAAGTGAGGCTTTGGAGAATTGACGCTTTGAACAAGCTCCAAGCATGGAATTGAGGTGGGTACCATGTTTATATTTTGAATTATAAGTTAATTATAAGTTTTCGAAAAATCAAGAATAGAAAGGTTTTGCAAATTCATTGTTTGCGTTTTCGAAAAATCAGGAGATAAATATTTTTCAAATGCATTGTTTTAAAAATGATTCGATAATTTGCTACAATTGCAAAATGCATTATTTTTGAATAATTTGAGAAATGCCTATAATTGATGATTTCATTGTTTTTTAATGATTGTGAAATTGCCATGTGAATTTGGATGATGAATGTGCAATGTGAATGGAAATATGTTTGAATTATGATTGAGAATTTGATTTATGAATTTGTGTGACAATGTGATTTCGTGAATGTCATTATATTTGAATATGAGATGACATGGAAATTAAGTTTTCGAAATATGCCTTCGGGCAGTCCGATTTTCAAGTATGAATTTGTCTGTTACGTGGGTTTGGTTAGGTCCCACAAGAGGGTCAAGTGCACTTGTCTAGGCTTCGTCGCCTGCTCGCTAGTGGCATTGGAGCTCCGTTATGGACTCCCATAAGTTCACGACTACACCGGACCGTTATGCGGGAAGGTGTAGTACGTTATGTTCACAGCTGCACAGGACTGCTATGCGGGAATGTGCAGTACGTTCTGTTTTAGACCGACCCAAACCATTATGATGTGTTTATGTGTTTTTCTATTTGTTTATATTTGTGATGCATTCATGTTTTGAATTTATTTATAAATTGTGAAAAATTTGAGAAATTTGATAAATGAGAAAGTGAGTTTTCAATCATGAAATTTTGGAAATTTATTATGAATGATTTGAAAAGTTGAAAGGTTTGAGAAATAAGCTGTTGATGAATTTTTCTACTGTGAGATTGTTATAAAATGGAAAAAG
>JANKYF010000002.1:58506341-58517488 GCA_029829435.1 Erythroxylum hondense | reverse complement strand
GTTGTATCATTGTGAATGATCATTAATGATGTATAATGTGTTATAGAGATGTTTTGGAAGTTAGATGTTGCATTATGGAGAGAGGGTGAGTGCAGAAAATTAAGATGAATGGGTACATATTTGATACCCTATTTTTGGGTTAAGGATCAATTATAGACCATGAGTTTTTGTGATGGATATATTGAGTTAATTGGATAAATAATGATGAGGAAATGTAATGGAAGAGATAATTTAGGTAGAAGATGAGTTAGATGTTGAATATTGAAAGTTTAAAAATCTGGAAAATGTTCACTAAATATACTTCAGTATTTTAGCCATAACATTTTCTCTAGTTGTCCAAACGAGATGAGCCTTGACTTGATTATCCTAGAGATATATGACTATATTTCGTATGCAGACATAAAATTGGGAGTTAAATGTAAATTTCGTGCTCTGACTTCGGTAGAAAATCTGGATTAAGCTAGATAGATTTTGGCAAAGTTGCCTTCTTAAGCGTCGTAGATCTTTCTTTTATCTTTCCAACAGTATATAGTATGAAATGTTTGCACATCTGAGTCAAAGGTAATGATCGATATATTTGGAGACGCAAAAGTAAGACGCATGAAGTAAGACGCAAAAGGTAAGACGCAAGAAGTAAGACGCAAGAAATAAGACGCAAGAAGTAAGACGCAAGAAGTAAGATGCATGAAGTAAGAGGCAAAAAGTAAGACTCAAAAAGTAAGATGCAAGAAAGTAAGATGCAAGAAAGCAAGACGATGGGAAACTAAGACGATCGAGAAACTAAAACGGAAGCAAGAACAAACTGGATTCTTTTGGTCATAACTTCTCCTATAGAAATCCAAAAGACTTGATTCTTGAACCATTGGATTTTTAAGACATTTCTCTACGTCTCTACCAAAAATCATAGCCCTCTGAATATAATTGAGAAATATTGAGTGAAAAAGTGGAATAGGTACAATGAGTGTACCCGTAAATAGTATGAACTGGTATTATTCTACTAAACATACTTCAGTATTTTGATGATATCTTGATTTGTGGAGTTCCAAATGAGATGATTTTTGTTTTGGAGTAAACTAGAAATATAGGGATACAAATTGTATGAAGAAATCAGATTCGGAATTGGATTCTAAGAGTTTCAAGCTTTTGATGGAATTTGAGTATAGGGTACTGTCTCGAAATAAAAGCAGTTCGAAGATATTTGGAGTATAACTTCCACACTACTGAACGAAATTGAATGATTTTGGTGTCATTGGAAAGAAAAGACATAGAGGAAAACTTTTGAAGAAGTGACTTTGACTAAATTACTTCATTTTCACCTTCTTATTGTACATAAATAGTAGACCTGAAAGGGGTGTCTTGGAAAATCTGAAGTGATTCAATGAGAAATGAATTGCGAGTTCAATGGGTTTTGTGAGGCATAAACCTAAGTATAAGTTATACTTAGAAGAGTTTTGGTATGGGGATAGTTTTCTAAAGAATTTATGAAGTGATATCCGGGATTATCATGAACGTGCATTCTACATAATTCATTTCATACATGTGCTTTTTTTAATACACCTATGATTGTGCAAATTGTGATATATGTATATGTTATTTGTTATAGAGGAGTAATTAGAACGTCAACCCACAGACGTTGCCGGAACTTCCAGGAAATAGTTTCGGGAGCAACCAGTGAGTAACCTAGACGGTTTCTCTTAATTATTGTCTGCTTATAATTATGTCTTGAATAATGAATGAATGTGAATATGAGACCTATGTGCTTTATATTGTGATTGATTGTGTTACATGCATTCCATTCATGAATACATAATCAGATAATGGGAGTTCTGACTAGAGTAGCCAATGATCAGAGCTTAAAGTTCAACGAATAAAAAAATGAGCCTCGAGCTCATAAGCGTTTCAGAGCCTCAGGCTCAATGTGTAATGTGCTCTATATCCTCATCGGATAAGGGACAATTATTAATGAGCCCGGTGTCCAAATTGAATACGAGAGAATTCAGGTACTCAGTCACAACAACGTAACAATTGGAAAGTGTCTCGTGAGCATTTCATATGTATCTTGTTAAGTATGTTTGATAGAGTGAAATGCAAATTACATATGCTTTAGTGAAATCGTGTTACTCATGTGAAACGCAAAACTGTCAAATAATTGTTTTGTGAATTGATGTGTTGCATGAATTGAGTAGACCATCGATGATGGTTACCTCATTGAATTTGCAAAACTTACCAAAATTACAACGTTGTCTTTTCAGGTCCAAGAGACGACTCTAGCTACTGAGAGGCTTTACTAGCCGTGTAAATTATGATTGGCAAGTGAATTGATGGCTCAAAGGTCGGTCAGCTAAGATTTTTGGATAGATTAGTTAAATTGTACATATTTTCCTCATTCATGAAGTATTATTGTATTAGGTTTTGACGATGTTCATATGGAGATTGTTGAAAGTCACAATGTAGACAATCGGGTTTTTATGATATGAAATGAGGAAAAAGTTGGTTTTAAAATATTGCGATTTTCTTATGATACTTTATAAATGAATTATGATACCATGCCATATGAAGTAAATGTACTAATCGAACGTAGCGTGTCCTTATTGTAGGATATGTGCTAGAATGACTTTCGAGTGTTCCGGTATGTACCCTGCAATAAGGGGGTGCTACAGTCTCTTAGCTCTGTAGCTTCATAACTTGATCATAATGGCTCTAAATCACTCTAAGCTTGTTCATTCTTTTCATCCAAATCAATGAATTACCAACTAAAAACAAAAATGTGAATTAATTAAGCACAAGAAACAATAAACAAAATCAAATAAACAAGTAAATTATGCTAAATATAAACATTTAAGTAATTATCAACGAGGGAAGGGAAAAAATCCTAAAGAGAAGGTGAAGCAACATATCTCTTTGTTATGTTTACATTATATTTTAATTAAATCTTGGTATCAGATTAAAAGAATCATAATGTTTCAAAATAATTTAAATTTAACCTAAACTTACATAATCCTTAAGGAGGTTAACTCTTTGTTAGTTAAGTCTCATGTTAATATTGACATGATACTCTATTTATTTTCTATTTTCTATTTTCTATATGGAATCTACAATGCCACGTGGAATCCATATGGCACTATGGTCCCACCTAGTTAAATTAAACCTAAAATGTAAATAACTTAACCATAATTTTAAATTAACTTTAATAAACCTTGAAAAATCTTATTTAATACTAATTAACTATAATTAGTTAT
This sequence comes from Erythroxylum hondense, assembly GCA_029829435.1. NCBI lineage: Eukaryota > Viridiplantae > Streptophyta > Magnoliopsida > Malpighiales > Erythroxylaceae > Erythroxylum > Erythroxylum hondense. The sequence goes on along the minus strand of JANKYF010000002.1, from coordinate 58,514,249 downwards.
AATTTTTTACTAACACTAAATAACCTTAATTAAACCTAAGAAAACTAATCTATAAATAACTCATACTAACCCTAATATGAAAATCCTAATAAAACAAATTAATAAAATCCCTATCTCATTGTCTAAACCTTAATCAATTTGATGGAACAATATCTACATACACGCCATTGTGAACCATAACTATAAAACCTCTTTTACCAACATACATGCCATTGTGAACCATAACTATAAAACCTCTTTCAGCAAATTCCTTATTTGTGTATTTTTTACTAAAATGGATTATGTAGTTGGCATCAATGTCAAAACACGAGACCTTCGTACTATGATCAATAATAACTTGTTTATAAAACTCTCATTTAATATAATTATTCTAGAGGTTAATCCTTTCCGTTCTGAAGGACTTGAAGGAATTGACTCCAAGGTTACTAAGCAACTCAAGAGTCTAAAGCTTGCACATATTTTGCCAGTAAGGTCTATAAGGAGAAAATATCAATAAAAAGGATTAATAGCCAATTTATTATTCTAACAAGAGGTTTGGCATTAAGATATCCCTTTCCTACATTAAGATTTAAAACTTGTTGTCAACTTTTAAGAAATTTTCGAAATAGAGAACTTATAATAATACAACGTCGTATTCTCAAAGAGTGAGCAACAAGAATCTATCTATTAAGAGAAAGATTTAGTCAAGAGAAAATCGTAATAGTTACATCATTTCCCAAACTATATGAAAGTTGTCCCTTTTTCATGGGGATTTACCCATCACAAAGATGCACAGAAGAAGAGAATGAACTTCATATATCCCTAGTTTTTTTTCCTCTATCCAAGAGCTCCTACATATACCAATCATAAGAATAAGAGAATTACACCTTAAGGAAACCAAAGTAATATCAATAAATGCAGAGAGTTACGAGAATGAAATGGCTTCATAGCTCCAACCTGTAGGTGACTTGGGGAGATCGATTGAATGACCAAGCAATCAGGAATGAGGTTGTTAGGGGCATTCAAGCTAACTGCCTTGAGATTCCTATTTTGTGAAATGAATCTCTGGACCTTAAATTTTTCTTATAAGATATATACTTTGATGCCTCAACTTGTGGTTTACTTACATACAAAAGATCATATGAGAAGTAACTACACCTCTTTAAGAGATAATGATAGTTGGTATAAATGCTAATGTCATCATGCTTTATATAGCCTATCCTACAAATATGATTCAGTCTTGTAAAGCACGAAACAATATCTTCCTAATAAATGAAGGTTATTGATAATTATAAACCTTTTAAGACTTGGAGGTGGTTTTTAACCTTGGTATTGTTGTTTCCAGGTAGAATGAACAAAGCTTGTCCTATCAAGGACATAGCTATTATAACCTAAGGCATTAATCACTGGGTGGATTAGGGATTAGACAATGAGAAAGGGATTTTAGATTGGTTATTTGTCATAATAGGACTTTTAGAATAAATTTAGTTAGAGTTATTTATAAATTATGGTTAACTAGGTTAAATTAGGTTAAATATAAAATTAAGGTTATTTAGGTTTAATTAAGATTAGTTAAGGTTAATTATAAATTAGAAATAATTATAGTTAATTAGGGTTTCTAAATTCTTGTTAGGGCTAAGTAGGATTAATATAAAATTAATGTTAATTAAATAATTTATAATTGAAGTTTAATTTAAATGAGTGGAAATCCACATGGCAATGTGGGTCCCAAATAAATAATAAATAATAAAATAAAAAGGTGTCATGTAAACATTGATGTGACACTTAACTGAAGAAGAATTAACCCTGTTAAGGATTCTATCATTTCATATTTAAATTTGAATGGTTTTGAAATGTCAAATGGGAGGTATGATTCCAAAATTTAACCTTACTCTAATATATGTTTCCAATTTTACTTTTTAAAGGGAAAATTATGGGTGGATCTTCAAACTAGCCAAGCTAGAACCCTTGATCCTTGGCTAATAACTAGAGATTTCAATTGTACATTATCATCTTAGGAGCTTAAAGGAGGTAGAAAATACAAGATGGGAATAGGTAGAAAGTTAACTAATTTATTTCAAAAGGTAAATCTTATTTATCTTAACTTCACAGACAAACTTCTCATTTGGTATAATAAATATCAAAGGAACATGCTTATTAGGAAAAAGTTCAATAGAGCCCTAGTTACCCAAGTAAATTCCCTCACTCATATGCCTATTTTGGTGAAATGTGTTCTCTGACGACTCTAACATCCATATACAAAATATCATTGATTTAAAGAAGTTTGAAGCTCCATTTTGATTCTTTAATGGACTCACATAAAAGGAGGGATTCATGGAAATAATTCAAAAAAATTTAATTCAGATAGTGTATGGTTGCAAATCCTATTAGCTCATGCAAAAGCTCAAGCTTGTGAAGGTCCCTCTTAAGATCTTTGTTAAGGAAAATACTAAAACACTATCTAAAACTAAACATAACCTGAAATAGGCATATAAAGCTCACTATAAATCTCCTTACAACACTATTTTGAGGTTAGCTAAAATCCAAAGGCTTAACGAACATCAAGAAGCATCGACTCTGTATTCCTTTTGAAGGTAGAAAACAGGAATCAATTGGCTAAAGGAAGGGGATTCTAATTCAAAATTCTTTCACTATTTAGCTCATATAGTATTTCCAAAGAGAGTTATAAAGGAAATTGATAGAATTGTAAAAGCTTTTATATGGTCTGAGAAAGTAAAGAATTTCAAAGGAGCAAAAGTAAAATGGAGTGAGTTAACCATTCCAAGAAGCAAAGAGGTCAAGGAATCATTCCTATTTCATTTATCAAAAGGTTCTTAACAGTAAAAGAATCTAGAGACTATATACAAATAAGAAAGCTCCTTTGATCAAATGGATACATCAATTTCGCCTAAAAAATTAGAACTTTTGGTAGATATGAAACACCATGGAAATTTCTTGGACTTGCATTCAGTTACTGAACTTGAGAAGTATGATTTATCCCTGGAAACACAAGCTAGGAAATGGTGCTAGCATATGGTTTTGTTACAAAAATTAGTCTAAATTTAGCCTTCTCATCCAGAATGAAATTCTCCACTTAAGAAACAGAACTCCTTCGGATGCGCAAATATCATCACTGATTCAAAATGGAGATTGGTACAAAAACTTTAAAGGATTCTCCTTTCTTCCATAATATTTACCTTAGCTTTCTTAATGGAATAAAGAAGACAACATTATCTAGATTCCTAATTCCAAAGGGATCTTTACAAATAATTCTTGTCACAAGTCAATCCCTAAATCCTAAAGCCTCCCTAATTAATGGGCTTGTGATAAAAAAAACAAAATCAGAACTAAAAACAGATGGTGTGGACCCTATAATCCCACCTATGTCTTATGCAAGGAAGCTGAGGAAGACATAAACCATTTATATTTTCTGTGCAGGTACTCCAGATCAATGTGAAGTGGAATTTTGGACATGTTATCAAAAGTTAGTCACACTTACAAAAGAAGTGTGACTCTAGACTGGTTTATCAAGCTTGTTAAACATCAAAAGCAAAGTGGAATGCTACTTAGGAATGCCCTCACCACTACAATTTACTCTCTTTGGAAAGAGATAAATAACATATTCTATAAAGGAGTTGAAGTAGACAAACACTAGTTGGCTGATTATATCCTCAACTAGGTTAAAACTATTATGATAGCAAAAAATGTGCAAAGCTCACTCACCCTTGGAATGAAAAATAGATGGAACTTGTAATCTAAGTTTTTGATATTTCTTTTGGCTAGACTTTTGCATTAATCATGTTGTAAGATGAAGCTTATTGTAATGTTAAATTAGCTTTTGCTAGAGTTAATACAATTTTATTTATTTTCCAAAAATATAATGATTCTTTTTGCAAAGAATGATTCATACTTTTAATACGTGGCATAATCATACTACCAATGAGAAAGATAAAAAAGGATTAACCAGTTGTTTCATATTTACATATCCCTGTTGGGAAATCGGGTCGGGATCTGATCTGAACCGCAGCGGAATAATCACGAAACCTTTTCGTGACTTTTGATTTCTCGAAAACCAAAATCTATTTATTCTATAAAATGATTAACATGAATCATAATAAAGCGAAATTTAATTCATACCTTATTCCGAAGCTTGATCTTTATCTTGATGCATCCCTTTAACCATTTCCGAAACCGATCCGTCTCAACCACTGTAGCCGCACAAGTGTCCGGCCTCTAACAGTATCCACAGAATGGGTTGAGAGAACTCTGTAACTTTTACAGAGAGAGTTAAGCATGAAGTGCTAGCTACATAGAGCTTAAGCCTATTTATAATAAGCTTAGGACGTTTTTAGTAATTTAATTAAAATTAAATATTAATTTCAATTAAACTTTAATTAGAATTACAAATAATTCTAATTAAATACCAATTGTGTCCATCTAAGATTCAATATCTATGATAAGATTCAAATAATTCTAAACTACAACCAAATCGATTGACTGTAGGGCATAAACCAACAATCCCACCTTACATTATTAAATTCCTACATCTATGATAATAACTTGTTGATATGTTGTTAGATTTTAGTTTGGTAATATGATATATATGTAAATGAAATATACCAACAAACATAAAAAAAATGAAACAATGTTAATAATATTTTTTTAGTTAATTTTCATTGAATGGAGACTTTAGACAATTGTCCACTCGTTAAAGTGGACAGAAGTGACAACTAAGTTTGAAAAATTAGACATTTACAGACGCCTAATTTCTGAAACTATTTCATCTACCAAAGAGCAGCTTTGCTTGTAGGCCCTTTGTCAGTTGGGACGTCCAACTAGCAAGGAGGATCCATAACAAATATTTAAAATGTTAGGGGTGAAATGAAGTTTAATGGATAACGAAAATAGGGTTTTTGAACTTAAAAAAAAATATTACGGTTAATTGAGAAAATTTTAAATTGTTGAATCTTTTTTAGAATATTAAGATGAATTTTCTTCCATCATATTTAAAAAAGAATCCTAACGTTTCATAAGTATCTAATTTTAATTATAAACTGATGAAATCATTAATAAGGTTAAAGATTACATTTCATCTCTTTTCATTGTTTACTTATGATCCATAATACTAAGCAGTGCATTACAAGTGGTATAAGTTGGTGTTGTAGGTCCATATAAATAATAACAAATAAAAAAGGTATAATAAAATTATTGATGTGTTAACAATGATATGATGAAGTCTTAACAGCCTGGCAGTTCTAGCAATCTTATGAAGTCCAGGTCTGTATATCCTACAGGAGACTCCGATGGTTATTATGGAGCTAATCCATCCATATGTGCAAGGCGCGTTATATTACAGAACATTGCGATAATGTGTTTTTCTTCTTTCTTTTGTAATAAAAAAATGATATGATGAAGTCTTAACTTAGTTAAGGGTTTTCTAGCTAAGTTCAAAACTAGAAATAAATAGTTTGGAAATGTCAAGATTCTTTTTTAATGCTCCAAAATATATAGGTCTAATATATATTTTGGTATAAATGCTTATTGCCAATGTCCTATAATCGAACAATTATGCTTTATCAACAACAAACATTTGAGAATTATCATAGAACCTGTGGCATATTAATTTCATGAACCCTTTAACTGGTTATTCTTATATTGTTATTGAGAGCTTTATAACTTAGAAGACTCCGTACAAAACAATCCGGTTAATAAGGGAAAGATGCGTACGTACATAAGATGACCTCAGTTTCTTTAATTTATTTCCGAAAGAGTTTTGTAAATCACGAATGAAAACCCATGAAATTGGTCTTTCCAGTTTCGTAGAGTACTTTCTCCGCCTATAATGAGAACACTGTGGGGTAAAAGATGTCAAAACAACTTAAATCAAAATCATAGCAACTGAAAGCATGAACAAAACATGAAAGCATGAACAAAACATGTCTATATCAAGGAATAGGTACGCAAACGGCGAAGGTACGGTATAATTTAAATCATGCATTTTGGAAATTTAAACACGTAACTCTCATGATTTAGCATATGAAAAGCGCAGAGCTCCAATTCTTATATGTACCAAATTTATGATTCATTAACAGCTGTACATCAGCTGTGAATTAAATTTCCTTAAGAACCCAATTCCTGTGGTAATGTCCGAACAAGATCCTCTTTCTAATATTATTCTATCTTATTCTGTCTCATGAAATCTCAACCATTTATTTTATGGGATCAATGCGAGGTTAACGCGGGACCTACACAGAATTTACATAAATAAACGGCTGAAATTCATTGGACACAATAAAACACCATAATATTGGACAAAATATCTAGACTCAGTAATGTCCCATTGGTAAGTTTAACTTCTTATCTAAAGATACATATATACAAACTAGCCTCTAACAAAATGAAGCCCCGAAAGAACAATTAAATACCTCAGGGCCAATAGGATTCAGAAGGTTACCAGGAAAAATCCAATTCCTTTCCCTCCACAAGTGGCAGATGGGAGTTCATCCCATGCATTATATTCTTATTTTTTTCTCCAAAGTAAAGAAAACAATTGAACAAAGAGGGTTCAAAGTCACCAATTAGTTCAGAAAGTTGAAATCTCATCGCCAAGTGTCGAGCTTTAAGGTACGGTACTAGAATTTCATTGGTGCCAAAATTTAGAGAAAAATCGAACCGAGATGGGCTTTCACAAAAGGTAGGAAACAGGAGTTACTAATAATGACTAAACTAATTATGATGGACAATCTATGTTTTACATAAAGTACACTGAGAATTTTAAAAATGCTTCAAGTTTCAGATACTAATGACATGCATATCGAGCCTTGGAAACTTTGAACATACTAATGGCATGACTCTAGCATGGGAAAAACACAGCGCAAATTCTTGGTACGTTAACTTATCTTGACTAACAATTATCATATATATATATATATATATATCGAAACCTCAAGCAAAAATGGATCCCTCAAGCATTGCCCAAGCTCCAGGACCGGTAAGTAGATTTTCTTTACTCAGGAAACTTACCACAATCAAGAATAACTCTTAAGAGCTTTGATCAGAATAATTTCTCATTATTAGTATATAAGATTGCAGCTAACTGCACTTGAATATTACGTGACAGACCATGCAAGTGTTGATCCGGGAAGGTGGTACAGAACATCCAATGGAAATTCCAGATACTTCAACTGTCATTGAACTCAAACGGAAAATTGAGCAGCAATTTGGTATGGAAGTGGAGAGGCAAGAAGTCATGTTTAATCAGTTCAAACTAGACAAATATATGCAGACATTAAAGGAATATGGAATTTCAAATGGTAACAAAATCTATCTTTTTAGGAAAATTCGTATTTGGATTATTATGCCAGAATGTCGTTACCGAGTAATGATAGTTCGTAGTGACACCATCAGGGACTTAAAAGAGTTGATCCTGGCAGAGGATTTCTTTTATCCTGTTAGTCCAGATGCTATGAGATTCAGGGTTTCTGGCCAAAATGATTACGTTGATAATGACGATGTGATATTAGCTGTTTATGGGATAGAAGAGAACACAATGATACATTTATATCTGAATAATTGAAGAACTATGGTTTTTGATCAATAAGTGAAGAAATGTTATTCCTAAGCGGTAGGCAGTAACTAACGGGACTATCGAGTCCTGCGGTGTTTAATAATAAGATTACTAATGCAATATCATGCTATAAGAGGCAGTTTTTCCATTAAGATTTGATGCTGGAAAAATCAAGGTTTTAAAAACTAGACCAGGTTTGATTGAAAATAGTCCGAACTAACCTATTGTTGTTAGGGAAAATTACTACAACCTCAACAATAATAATAGGAAGAGAAATAAAGTGCAAGAAACTAAATCAACATACATACAATTTACATGGAAACTCCTCTTAACTAGAGAAAAAACCACGATCCAAATCTCTA
>JANKYF010000002.1:58352522-58364704 GCA_029829435.1 Erythroxylum hondense | reverse complement strand
AAAAATAATCAAAATATATTTGCATAATTTCTTTAAAATCACTTCAAACTATTATCTATTCTTTGTCAGTATTGGCTTATCTAATAATAAAATGGTCTTCCTTTTAGAATTTGTATCTTCAATCTACAAAATCTTTATATTTTAGTCTTTTCTCATTCAATATGCCTAAGCCAAATAAATTTAATGGCCCAAAGACACTTACTCAAAACATGGACTAACATTTAAATAAATAAGATATGATAATTACAAGTTTTTATTTTGTTGTGGATTCTAGAACTTTTGAATTTACCTAAGTGACTATTAATTTTCTATCTTTAAGGTTTTTTTTTTCACCTTTCCCTTTAATATTAGGTAATGTGAAAATTCTATTATTATTATTATTATTATTGTTGTTGTTGTTGTTGTTGTTGTTGTTGTTGTTGTTATTGTTGTTGTTGTTATTGTTGTTGTTGTTATTCCTAGCATTATTGTTTTTGCCAACAATCTATAGCATTAAATAAAAAAAATTAGACACAACTCTTTCCCTTTGGTGCTTTATAGTAGAAAATTATTAAATCCTTATAGTCCATTCAAAATATGACATAATAATATCAATCAAAATTGTTCCTATGCTTGGAATATCATAGTGCAATTATCAAAATCTTTTTATTTTCAAAAGTAATGAGTATTGTAACCTTGTTATCCAATTGAATAAAGATATAAAAATATCAATTAAAGTTGAGGAATCTAAAGTTGAGCTAATAAGGAAAGACAACATTGTGGAGTTTTCTTTGTTAATTGCATAAAACGACACCAAAAAAGAGTATATCTTTATTTCTAAAAACATAAAGCAATCACATGAAAAGAATAGTAAATTGAGAAGTAAAGATTACAAAAACAACATGAGCTCATTAATCAATATAATGGGATTATCAACGATTTACACCATTTACGTATAGAAACATTTATATCTAAGTTATACTCGATTATGTAATAACTGTATTAAAAAAATATTCAATACATGATAATTAACAATTAAATATACTTTTATCATCAAATATTTGTTCGAAAAAACTTTTAGTTGGAAGAAAGGTATTCGTATTTATATCAATACAAAAAGGACAATATAAGATAATATAATATATGATTGCTAAAATTATTTAAATAATTTTGTTACATATCATAAGAATAAAACTTATCTTAAATATCTTCATCACCAAGCCAACATTAGGCACACTTATAGGGTTTTCATAATATTAGAATAAAGTTGGGCATGATGAGGACTAACTATCTAACCACTGGTACTAGAAGTAGATTTTGAAGCAATAGTAGATATTAAAATTACTAATAGGTCTTATGTAATTACTTGCATGACTAGATAAGTACGTCCATATGTCTTCCGTCGTGATAATAAATTAAATTTCACCTTTTATATTATGCTCACAATACCTACCTTTAAATAATTGTCCAATTCCATCTTATTGTAAAAAGTCAAAGCCTTCTTTTCCTTAATGAATTCTTCAAATTCAAGACACACAACAATTACATCAACAATAAAAGAAGATAAAGCTAAATATGATATTGAATTATTGCGATCCTAATCTTTGTCCAATCTTAGTTGATAATCTTAAATAATTCACACAAAAATTGCTCAATGATATCAATATGTGCTTTTGCCTGATCACTATAAAACTTTTAATAATAAAATATAGCCCCTCCATCTTATAATTTGGGTCCAATATAGAAATGATTACCATATTTTGTCATATTATAGACTTGTAAAAATCAATTTTCTCCGTCATCTACTCTGTTATGACCTTGATTACCTCATTGGAATAAAAAATCCAACATGATAAAGCTCGCTTGATCTCACACATATGGCTAAAGCAAATGTGTGAAGTAGGATATTTTGTTCCTATAATAACTCAAAAGCAATATACTATGGTCCCTCTTAAAAAAAGAAAAATTTAAAGGAAATGTGATGTCAGTACTAATATGCACTTGATAGATTGAATCCCATTAAGGATTTCTTTAGTTTAGAATTAAAAGTAACTAATTTTAAAATGTTAGAATGATTTTGAAATACTATAAAATATTAAGGCCTAATTTGTATTTTGATATAAATTTTAGAATTATAAATACACCTTTTATCTTTTTTAAAATTAATTTTATTAAGCCTTTAAGCCATGCAAAATGTACAAGAGAGATTGCAACAATAAACTAAACATACTCCTTTATTATAGTTATTAAGATTAGTTACTACACTGAGATACATAGTGATCTTATTGCCACCATACATAGATAACATTCATAAGTTCTATGTGTTGTGAATGTAGTTGTCACCACCAAATTTATCTATGAAGATACTTAAATGAAGACTAATTTTTTTGTATGAGTTCCTTGTGAAACAAATCCTTGTCAAAATGATGTCATGGAAATTTATCCTATTTTTCTCATCTCAAATGGTTGAGATAATATATGAAAGTGCTAGATAGAAGCACCATTTTATAGTACTACTTTTATGCTTAATGGTAACACACCATTCAATTATCCCATTCTAATCCACTAGAGCATAAAAAAATATGGCACAAGTATAATAAGCTATTGCAACAGTCATTGATGAAATCACACTATAAGAACATATGTTGTACATTTTCCTTAGCGTTATGCACCAAGTTGGAATTTCCAAGTACTTAGATAGATTGTTAATTACGGGAAGCTTACATTTCATGGCTAACATAACATAGTGGAAGCATGAGGATTTAGATATTTATTCTATACAACTTTGGTCCATGGGATAGTGATTGAGTTGCCTGTCAAAAACTTCTTGCAAGATAAGTTAGTTAACTCTAATGAATTGATATGTTTCCGTGTTGTAACATCTTCCTTATAATTGAGATAGGTTTGCATAATTTTAGCCCTAACATGATCTGGTATAGATGAAATGATCTTGATGGTATAGAAATTGAGTTTATTGAGGTATTAAGAATGATTGATAAACAAAGATGAAAACAGTTGACTGATAAAGATTACATGAATAGTATAGATATGGTAACAAGAAATCTTCTTTTGAAGAACAATTTCACTGAATCCAGTTAGTAGACCAAATGGTTTACTTTAAGATTGATTAATGAAGAAATGAATCAGAAATGAATAAGGAATGAATCAAGAGCGAATATTGGAGTCCCATTTTAGGTAACACTATTATCTCTGTGAGGATAACTTAAGTTCACACTATATTCTACATAAATATGTTCTAGAGACATAAATTTCATTTGGTGAACGTTTTATCAATTCAAAGAGTTAATACTGGAAATAAATTGAAACATATGGAGAAACTAATATGAGTGAACAGATATTAGAATAAGCTAGTATGAAAATAGGGAAAATTGAATGAATTGAGAAAATCATTCAAGGAAAGAAGAAATCAAAATTAGCATGAGATAATATGACCTCTTTGAGGAAATAGTTAAGATAGTATGATATCTGAATAAGCGACTAGAAAATGGAATGATTCCATTAACTATAGTCAAGTGGAAGAAATGTGATTAAGTAACGTGGAAAACTAAAGAGGATATGAAAAAGCAATATCCGCACTTGTATCATTAGTCAAGTAAGAATTTCAAGGACAAAATTTCTTAAGGAGGGGAGAATAGTAGCATCCCATGTTCTGGGCTAAACCCTATAATTGTGAACTGTGCGTACTGTGAGAAACTAGAATTACACTGCATGCTCATGCATCATTGTATAATCACACACATGTGAATATTTATTATTGACATATTTAAAATAATTGTTCATACATTCATTGATATTTTCTGGGTAAAATTGACTGATTAAAGTGATTAAAATGTGAATTGTGAATTATTTACATTAAAGATTTAATTAGAAACTAGTAATATTATTTCAGAATTTTTGGTAGTGTGAAACGTGGATAGATTAAATTGATGGCAAATAGCCTATGTATCTGTGTGACGCGTGGCAACATAAAACAATGATAAGTGTAATTCATTAAAGAGAACACGTAGATACGTGTTTTAGACGTTGTCCTCTTGCTGCTCCCCCTTTCATTGTTCTTCATCGAGAATAGTATTGTTACCAAACGTACTTCTAGTTTACCAAACACCGAGCATCAAGTTGTGGTGATTTACTCTTTTCGTTGGCAATAAATCACGTAAGTAACTCTAATGATGTTTTATGGTGTTAATAAATATTCACATGCATGTGAAGTTTAAGCAGTATAGTTTTAGTGAATAAATACACTGAATGAATTACTGAGTGTTGCATAATTTGAGAAGTGCAGAAAGAGTAAAAACATAGTAGTGAGAGTAAGCTATGTGAGGTTTCGATTTTTCATGGGTTACTATATAAGCTTGCATTTGACTTGTCTTGAGTTGTACTGGACATAGAAAAGATGATTCATGCATAGATGTATTAGTTAGGAAGTATAAGAAATGGAAAATCTAGAAATAAATGGAAGAAAAAGAAGAAGTTGTTCAGTGTAGGAAATAGGTCGTTATCAGCACGATTGCAACATCATGCACGATCATGACCTGCCAGTGAAACACACAATCGTGCACGTTTTACAAATAATTTGTTTCTGAACATCCTTTGGTATGTTGTTATATCTTCTTCACCTGATGTCCAAATGACTTGACTCTTAAACCAATAGATTCCTAACAGATTGGTTTAACTCCATAAAATTGGCAGCCTTCTAAATTTATTTGAAAAAAGATTGATTGAATGAATGTGAGGGAATCTGTTGGAATAGTAAGAAATGGAATATTTTACTGAACATACTTTGGTATTTTGATTATATCTGAATCTGTAGAGTTCCAAATGAGTTGATTCTTTATTAAAATGAAACTAGAGACATAAAGCTGTGATTTTCTTGAAGAGGTAAAATTGTAATTCTAGTTTGAAGAGGTCTATAATATGTTCTGAAATTGAAGATTTATGTTATAGTTTAAGAACAGACAAATGTATTTAGAGTATAACTTTCAGTATATTAAACCTAACTGAATGATCTTGGTGTCATTAAAGACCTTTTACATAGAGGAACAATTGTTGAGAAGCAAGTGTTACTGAAATGCTTCATTTTCAAGATCTTATTGATCATATACTGTTGACCAGAATGGAATGTTTTCAGAAATAGTTGAAATGGAGAATGAGTAATTAAATTTCGATACAATTGGAATTCAAATGATATGTACATCAATGTATGACAGAAATATACCTGAGAATTTGTCATTGAACAGGCATGACACAAAAACATTGATACATGTTTTTATTCTGTTACATAATGGCTTTAGTAATATGAAATTGTTTTTATTGCATATAGACAAGCAACTAGAGCAACTGCTTCCAGATATTGTCGGAATGTCAAGGCAATAGGCATAAGGGAGCAACTGTGAATAACCTAAGATAGTCTCACTTTATTTGTTCTGTTTTCTATATTGTATTGATATATTACTGAACTGCATTGACTGATTATGTACTGAATTAAAGACAATATATATCCGAGGCATTTGATGCATGCAAACAATATTGGAAGTGATACTTGTATATGAATGAGATTGCCTAATTGAATATTCTGATTCTTAACTAAAATGTTGAATGTCAGACCTAGTTCGATGCTTACTTATACTGAGACTGTTATACTGTGATAATACATGCAAGTGAAAGTGATTGAATTGATGACTGAATTATGACATGCATATCATTTCAATACATGTAATATAAAGGCGTTGTGACCAGAGTAACCAGTATGAAAGTGCTTACACGGAAAGCTTTGCTCCATGATTACTATTTTTGCATATAGAGTTGTGCCCCATGATTACTGTTTCTGACTGAGCCTTATGAGCTATATTTGAAAGGCACTCGATCATAATACTATAAAAATGAATGTAAGTCTCATACATATAGCATTCATATATAGTTGGAATTCATTGAATGATTTGCAAAGCTGTAATGAAATCATTGACTATTTGAACTGTGTGATTTTATAATGATTGTATTTGTTACATGTGTGAACCATCGAGGATGGTTACTTAACTGAGTTGGTAAAAATCATCAAAAATTTCAACGTAGCTTTCAGGGTTTAGTAAAGGACTCCAGAGAGGCTCTGAGTAAGAGTTCCAAGTCGGGATCAATGTGCGCTTGCATATGTATTTCTTTATGTTGTATTGAAAAGTGTAGTCATAAGTGTTGTACAATGTATATGAAAATGGTTTTTGAAATGTAGTGATATTATGACTACAAGTATTTTGTTCTGTAATAAGTCCAAGTGATTACTGAAACTCTGATGAGTTCAATAATGATTATAACTTTTGTGACTGAAATTGTTTATTAATAAATTGGGTTGAAATTGATTATTAATTTTCCACATATATGTACATTTTTTAAAAACAATTTGCAATAAGTTTTGACCGTTTATTGTTCTAACATGCCACCCTCGTGGGATTCGTATTCAAATATCACTCAGGATGTCAGGTATATGCTTTGTGAGAGTGGGGTGCTACAGCTAACATCTTGATGGCGGTTTAATGGGGATATTGTTACCAAGTCATAGTTAAGCTATTTCATCTTTATTAATGTTATTAATCTCTTTTCAGATTGTTATGTTGTTTGTGTTAATTAAGTCGAGTTTTTGTATGAATGATCTTAATATGTTATTTGGATTATTCTATTATGAACCTATTGCAATAATGTTGAATGTAATTTGTAATTGTTACATTTGATGTTTGTTAATAGCATCTAATGATCGTAAATGATTAGGAACAACATAACTTAGGTTAGATAACCTGAACGTGTAAGGTTACTACCTATATTGATTGTTTTTCACTTCGTAATGCGGCTTCCAAATTGAATCTAAAGATCGTATCCTAGGTTATTCGACAGATTGGTTTAATTAACGATCGTATCTTGATTGAACACAATCTAAGGGAAACTGGGATTAGTAGAGAGTTCTATCAGTCTCAGATCAATAGTCTGAAGAGAGTTGTAAAGACATTAGGATGATGGAATATCCTTGATCATGTTTAGGCTGAGATTGACCCTAAAACTGGAAGTTACTCATGTTAAACACATTAATAATTTTTTATTGCTTTTTTAATTTATTTTGGATAGTTTACTTTGATTTTTTTCTAAATTGATTAAAATCCAAACCCCTTTTTATATTTTCCTTGCATCAATTAATTTTGTTACATAAATTAACCAAACATTCTCTGTGGATTAGATCCTGACTCATCATAACTACAAATTTTAGTGTGTAGAGTTAGGTAAATTTTATAGTAAACTCGACATGTGTTGTCATAGAGTCGATATCAAATTGTAAATGGGTTAACTGGAAGGGTGGAATGGCCATAATGGAGAGTGAAAGTGGAGAGCTAATTTCCACAAGAACAACTATAGGATGGAGAGTCTACATCAGCTATCGCAAACTTAACAAAGTGACTAAAGAGAATCACTTTTCTCTCCCATTCATAAATCAAACTATAGAAAGGGTAGCTGGCCATTCTTTCTACAGATCCCTGGACAGTTACTCAGGAAACAACCAAATCTTTATCTATCGAAGGACCAAAAAAAGACCACATTTACATATCCTTATGAAACATTTGCATACAGTTGAATTCCTTTAGGGTTATTGATATGTGCTTAATTGATTATTTAATTATTTCATAACATTTAGCGATTGACAACATGAAATTGTTTAATTATACTCACTTTGACATATATGTGAGTTTAGGTACAAGTCGGAAGCAAAGAAGTTAAAGTGAGTCAAGAGCACAAAATTTAGGCCATTTTTTGAAGATTAATTTTGACTTGTTTTCTTGGAGCAAGAAGAAGAAAATTCAAAGACAAGAAGAAGACAAAAAAATGAAAGCATAAAATGTAAAGAATGTGGGCTGCATGATTATGCATGGAATTTTACATCCAATTTATGTTAATTTAATGGCCATGCAATAAGTTAATTAATGGACAATGTTTAAGACAATGTCCACAGAGCTAAGGTGAAGCAAGTGGAAGCATGAAACTTGAATGTGGTGGACCAAAACGTATGCACAATATGAAGAAAACACAGCAGTCCATTAGCTAAACAACAACGTGAATTAAGTGGTGAGCAGAGCAGCCAAAATGCAGCATAACAAGGAAGAAAACATGCTAGTTGTGTTGGAAAAGAAAATGCAAATGTATGCATTTAAAACATGTGTTGCGTTAAACATAAGCGTATGTGTTTAACATAGATGTCGTAGATGAAATGCATGTCTACGTTTTTAAGTAAAATGTGAATAGTGATAGTGGACAACAAAGTTTATTGGTCATATCGATAGCATAGTGAGGAGAACAACCGTAGGGCAATAGAAATGGAGTGAAGGTAGTAGCGTGAAATAAAGCTTACAAGAGAGAAGAGAATCAAGGGCTTGCAAGGGAAAAACAAAAGTTTGCTACAGAAAAAGGAGGAGGTACTAGAGCGGTCTTCAGTATAGTTATCAATAGGGGCTGAAACATTTTTCCGAGAGAGACCCATGGAAGGGTAAAATCTTGACACCAGTTTAGAGGTGATATCGACGTCGACGACTTGGGTTAAGTATTTCTTTCAAAATTTTTTTGTTTCTTTCTCTCTTGTTGAATTGATTGTGTTATCCTAGGCATACGGATTTTGGTTTTATGTATGAATGATCGTATTATCATTATAGTTTGGTTATTTGTATATGGGTATTGTGAAAAGATGATTTTAGTGCGTTCATTGAATCGTTTATTTGTAAACTCATTGCTAGAATTTCAATGTAATTTGTAATTGCTATGTTAAAATTCATGTGTAGCAACGTAATCATTAGGGATAACATGACCTAGGTTAAATGACGTATTGTATTTTTTGTGCTACTTCAAAAAGTTTATGCATGAGTTTTGAGAGTCTAATGAAAAATGATTTTGACATGAGTATGATGGGAGAGTTAAAGTTCTTTCTTGGGTTGCAAGTTAAGTAAACCAAAGAGAAGATCTTTATCCATCAATAAAAATATGTGAAAGAATTGTTGTCTAAATTTGATATGAATAAAGTGAAGCCTATGGCAACTCCGATGCATCCTTCAAACCTTTTGTCGAAAAGACGAAGTTGGTAAGAAGCTGGATCAAACCCTGTATAGAGGGATGATTGGTTCTTTGCTTTATCTTACAGCAAGCAGGCCTGACATACTGTTCAGTGTATGCTTGTGTGCAAGGTTTCAGGCCGATCCTAGAGAGTCTCATTACATTGTTGTTAAAAGAATTATGAGATATCTCGCAGGTACTACTGATCTTTGCTTAATGTTTGAGAAAGGTAAAGATTTCAGATTGATTGGATATTGCGATGTGGACCATGCCGGAGATAGAATTGAAAGGAAGAGTACGAGTGGAAGCTGTCACTTTCTTGGCTCAAACCTAGTTTCCTGGTCAAGCAAGAGACAGAGCTCAATCGCCTTATCAACTGCTGAAGCCGAGTACATGTTTGCCGCAAGCTGCTGTTCACAAACATTGTGCATTAGATACCAATTAGAGCATTATTCAGTATAAGAAGAGGAGATCCCATTCTTCTGTGACAACACCAGCGCCATCAACTTGTCGAAGAATCCAATACAGCATTTAAGAGTGAAGCATATCGAAGTCAGACATCATTTCTTAAGGGACTACGTTCAGAGAAAGGTTGTGAGTCTGTAGTTTATTGAGACAGAGTTTCAATGGACGGACATCTTCACTGAGTGAAGAACGATTCAAGGAAATTAGACGGAACCTCAACATGGTGATGTTAAATGATCAACCGTTTGACATGTCACAACCAAGTTAAAAGGTTGTCAAAAGTTAACGGCGTTAGTAACAGTGAGTTACAGCTGGTAACTTCTCACGGAAGGAACTCTTGGAGGGAAAGTTTCATAGCCTTGAGAACTTCACCTATTCTAGAACACACCTAATAAGACCTTTCTAGTCTTCTCAACTTAGAAACCTTTTAGCTCTCAACTCTCTCAAAACTTCTGCAACCGACTTCATCTTGAGAAGAACAGATTTGTGAACTCAGTTTCTACTCATTAAAGAATCAATGGAGCAAGCAATGATCTACAGAAGGCATGTGGATTTTGAATCTCTGAGGAAAGACGACATGGATATCGAACCAGAGATAGTAAAAGCAGGATGGAGGAAGTTCTTCCAGGTACGAGAAATGGTATATCAAAATTAGGTGTATGATTTCTGGAAGAATTTGCAGCTAGTAGACAATGTTATTGTTTCTTCAGTAGATAGATTGTCTATTGTTGTGACAAGGGAGATGATTGAGAAGGTGACTGAATGTCCATCTATTAGAGAAAAGCTCACAAGCAAAGCCAGATGGATGACAAAAATAAGTCTAAAGGAAGACGAAGTCAGTCGACAGTTGTATGGAGACAATGACCCAACGGAGAGTAAGACCTCGAGTCTGGTGTCGAAGGCTAGGGTCTTACATGCAATCTTGTTCAATTGCGTCTTACCGAGAGAGGGTTCAAGGCATTTGGTGACAACTTTGGATGAACAATGCCTATTCTAACTGCTGAATCGCCAACTCGTAAACTTACCATTTCTGATTTTTCAGTATATGTTCAAGGCGATGAAAGATACTAACAGATACCCTTACAGAATGTTGCTAACAAGGATATTCAGGGAGTCTGGAGTCCTTCTTGATAGAGGAAACAAATTGAAGATGTCTGTCAAAAGTGTTATCAACTCGGGTACTATGGCAAAAATGGGCTTGAAGAATGTGTAATGTGAATTGAATTTGTTTGAATAATGTTTTTAAGAAATTGTTATGATTTATGCATTCTTTGTGTTTGGATGAATTAAGATTTTGATATGTGAATGTCAATTTGTTTGAATATGGCTAGAAAAAAGAGAAATATTGGGTTGCTGCCATTTTTGAGTTAATTGATGGGTTATATGGATTGGTTTGTGTTTTGTGGAGATTGAGTTTTTGTGTAGGTGCTTAAGTTTGGGTTGAAGATTGAAGATTTGGCTATTTGATTTTTAGGGGAAGTGCTGTCAAATTTTTGTAAAAAATTGGTAGAAACTTTGTTTGTGTTTTTGACTCTATTAGTGTTGGAATTGGATTGGGAGGTCTTCTTGAAGATTGTAGCACATGTTTAGAGCTTTCTAATGGTGTATAATGTGCCTTATTTGGAGTTAGGAGTAAAAACTTATGGGGGTTGGACCTAGTTTAGTTACTGTACATATGGTAAATTTGGGCAGAATCTTTGGAAGGGTTTTTCACCCCTTTAGAGCCTTCATTGATTTTTCCATCCTTCATAGAAGATGTATATTATCTTTTACCCTTTTCATTGAGGTATAATATGCAATTTTAGGGATTTGGAGTAAGAAGTTATGAGGGTTGGAAATTTTCAATTACTATTTATATGGTCATTTTATAGGCAGTAACTTTGAAATAGTTTTTGACTCCCTTAGAGGCCATATTGGTTTTTAAATCCTTCATGAAAGTTGTAGAGTTCTCTTTGAGCTTTTTATTGATACCAAAATTGTGAACTTTGGAGTTCGGTGTGAAGAGTTATGAAATTTCATTTTAGTTTAAGAATAGGATTTCTGACTGGGCACTAAGCCTTTTATATTTCAGGAGGGAAATTAAGGTGAATTTTTCAAAACCAGTTCGAAGGTTCATAAAATTAAGTTTGTTTTTAAGGATTGTCCTTTCAAAATTGTTTGAATTCATTGTATTTGAATGATCTGGAAATCTGCTAAAGTGTTGGCATTCTTTGAATTTAATGTTATGCGAAGTTTTGGGTTGAAATTGTAAATACCATTATGTTTGCATATGATATGTCAAGATACGAAAAATAAAGCTTTCAAAATGTGCCTTCGAGCAATACGAATTTTTCAAGTGTGATATGTGATATGTGGGTTTGGTTAGGTCCCATAAGTTTGAGTCAGTGCACTGGTCTCATTTTTAAATGGCTTCTCCCAACTGCCCGCTAGTGGCATAGAGCTCCGATTTTAGACTCCCATAAGTCACGGCTATACCAGACCGCTATGTAGGAAGGTGTAGTACGTTTCGTTCACTGCTGCACAGGACCGCTAAGCGGGAATGTGCAGTACGTTCTGTTTTGGACCGATCCAAACCGTTTTGCTATGTTATGTGTTTTGACTTGTGTTCATATGTGATGCATTTGTGATTTTGAATTTTGTTTTGT
>JANKYF010000002.1:58155134-58182970 GCA_029829435.1 Erythroxylum hondense | reverse complement strand
ATACTCTTAAGCGACACTTCCTCCATCTGTCCTTCCAATGGACGCGTAGGAATGCTAATAAGGCGGCTCATTCTTTAACGAGAGTAGCCTTATCACATGCAAACCTTCATCAATGGGATACTATCCCTTCTTGTTTAAGTGATATTTTACGTTTCGAACAATCTTGTTGTGAGACCTCTGATAGAGAAAGGCTCGTAGAACCTGGGTGTAATGGGTAAGCCTGTTGGCTTGGGATAGATTTAGCCTTTTCTTATCGTTGCTATTCTTTCTTTTGTCAACAAAAAAAAAACTTCAGTTCTATCGTTAAAGTTTTAGGTCAATATTAGGGCTAACCCATTCCTTTGTATGTTTTGTTTTATTTGTCTCGCCTTAGCTTTAATAATGGAGTTTGGCGATGCCTGCATGGTTGGAAACAGTAGTCACGGGATAAGTCATCCCCTGGACTAGGAATAATGGACTTTGGCACTACTTTGTACGGGCCCCCGTGACTAGGACAAGGATCTAAGGTATGTCTTTTACATGTCGGGACATCGTAGCAAGAAATGAAGCAGCTAACCAAGATGACGGATGTCTTCTTGGGGTCCTGAATGTTACGTGACAATGCTAGAGCAGCAGGCGCGTTTTCTACTATGGAGTCCAACAGAAAGAAAATGCCTCTTTCTTCTTCAACGAAGCAAGACCAAAAAAAGTCTCCTGCAAATCCAAGCCTTTATGATTCTAAATTCTGTGGGCACCAACGTTAATATTTTCACCAAATTCATCTTATCATGCGCTGCTGTTGCCGCCAGGGTTCCTATATTGGATGGTCTTGACGTTGTTCGCTATGCTCGACAAGTGTTTGATATGAGACCCCATAGAGACGACGCCTTTCTTTGTAATGCCATGATCAAAGCTCACGTGGGTATGCGTCAGATCGCTGAGTCTTTGAATCTTTATGGGCATCTTAGGAGGGACACTGGTTTTATTCCCAACCATTTTACGTTCACTACATTGGCGAAGTCTTGTGGTTTGAGCATGACCATTCGGGAAGGTTTGGAGATACATAATCATGTTCTTAAAATGGGGTTTTACTTGGATTTGTATGTATCAACGGCATTTCTTGATATGTATGTGAAGTGTGAGAATTTGGGTTTGGCGAGAAAGTTGTTTGAGGAAATGTCCGAGAGAAGTCTAGTTTCGTGGACGGCTCTCATTGTTGGTTATATGAGGTCAGGGCATATGGGTGATGCGGTTGCACTTTTCGATCAGATGCCTGAGAAAGACTGTGCTGTGTATAATGCAATGATTGATGGTTATGTGAAGGCCGGAGATATGAATGAGGCTTATCGTTTGTTTAGCAAGATGCCAAGTAGGAATGTAATATCTTGGACTAGTTTAATCAATGGGTATTGCAGTAATGGTGATGTTTCATCTGCTAGGTCTCTATTTGATGCTATGCCTGAGAAGAATCTCTTTTCATGGAATGCAATAATTGGTGGACATTGCCAAAATAAACAACCAAATGAAGCTTTGAAATTGTTCCGGGAAATGCAGTTAACTTCTTCTTTTGAACCTAATGAAGTGACAATTGTCAGTATTCTTCCAGCTATTGCTGATTTGGGAGCTTTAGAATTGGGTCGTTGGGTTCATAAATATGTTTGTAGTAAGAAACTAGATAGAACAACTAATGCCTGTACTGCATTAGTTGACATGTATGCAAAATGTGGTGAAGTTTCAAGGGCAAGGCAGATTTTTGACGAGATGGCTCGCAAGGAAATAATCACTTGGAATGCATTGATAAATGGGCTAGCAATCAATGGACGTGCTAATGAAGCACTTGAGGTTTTCTTTGAAATGCAACGTGAAGGAATTAAACCTAATGATGTCACAATGCTTGCTGTATTGTCTGCTTGTAACCATGGTGGTCTGGTAAATGAAGGGAAGAAGTGGCTTAAAGAAATGGACGAGTTTGGGCTTGAACCAAAAATTGAGCATTTTGGTTGTCTGGTTGATTTATTAGGAAGAGCGGGATACTTGGAGGAAGCTGAAAAGTTGATTAAAGCCATGCCTTACGAAGCTAATGGAGTTATTCTCAGTTCTTTTCTATTTGCATGTGGATACTGTAAGGATGTTAAACGGGCAGAGAAAGTACTGAAGCAAATTCTTTCTGTAGAACCAGAGAATGATGGGAATTATACTGTGTTAAGGAACTTGTATGCCAAAGAGGAACAATGGAGAAATGTTGAGGAAGTCAAGGTACTTATGAGGACAAAAGGAGCAAAGAAAGAAACTGGCTCTAGTGCTATAGAGATTGATAATAGTGTTTCAGAGTTCTTGTCTGGGAGCAGAGCACATCCACAGTGGGATGCAATACATTCAATGGTGGAGTTTTTGCGGATTCACATGAGGGATAAAACTGTGACTCAAAATTTATAATCTCTGGTTGCTGTAGAAGCTTGAGGAGCTTCACCAAAGAACAAGCTTGAATCAACAATGGGGAGCAAGTTCTTTCCCTGTCTGCAGTAAGCTGACATCAGTACATGACAAAAAGCTTTGCTTTGCCCAATTTTGTTTGCCCATCTTAATGTAGATGTAACACATTGTTTTCAATATTTAATAGCTTATAGAATCAAAAGATGCAATTACAAATAATTCCATCACGGTCTCTGCTCTCTTACTTAGGCTTGGTAATGGGCTGAACCGAGCAATTAAACATAATTCCATCACGGTCTGTGCTCTCTTGCTTTAGGCTAGGCAATGGGTTGAATTGAGCCCGAACCCGAACCCGAACCTGAACCAAAATCTTTCTATAGATCTGATTGGCAGCCAAAATTCACATTCAGGCAGACTTGATCAGGTTCAGGTCCGTTCAGCCGGGTCTCTCAAACTTTTAAGTTTTTTACTAACCTGAAGTCTCGTCAAATCAAGTCCGGGTTGGAATCCCAAACAAACATAGATGATGATGCACAAATGATAGATCCAACAAACCATACACAGATTCATCCAATAAGATCTCTCTCTAAACAGAAGACAAAGGAAATTAAAAATGAAAGATCCAGTCAAGTAGAATCCAAGTATATGCCTCTCTGAATACAAGTAGAAAAGAAAACAAAAAGAATTTTCTTGATTATGCACTTATTTCCAGAGCAGTATCCATAAGAAAAGTGCAGTTGACATGCAAGTAAATGGTACAAAGAATGTTACAAGAGAGTCAAAAAATCACTCTGAACCAGAAACTACCTAAGAATACCTAGAGAACAAAATGAAAAAACAATATATGTGGATCAAAATTAGCTTGAGCATTATCCTTCTGTTTCCTGTATATAGAGATTGTATAGCAGAGACTAGAATCCTATTTCCACCAGATAAAAGTGGAAGGTCCAAGATTAATGTATAGTAGACCTACATCAATCATTTACTTTCTATAAAGTACAGTTTCCCTCAATCACCTCAGGCCAACATTGTTTTCTTATAACTTTGCTTATACTCAAGGTTCTACCTTGTGGTGCTCAAGGTTGCGAAGCACAATTCTTGCAAAAATTTTGGCTTCAAGTGGTGCAGTTGCTGCTGCCGCTGCAGAACGCAGGACCCGTGCAGCTCCAGAAGTTTGCATGAGATTTGCATGGTGGACAGCATGTCGGCCACCAGGAATGGTAAACTGAATTTCAATAATCATATTAACAGTGTTCACCCGAGTCATATCGAAAAGAGAATATATTGTTAGCAATCTGACAGACATCTATCATTACATTTAGTGAGACACGAGATTTGGGGTAGGCAGAAGAGAGTGAATATCAGAATGCAAGTATTACCTGGAGAAGAGCGAATGCAGCACATGCCTTTAGTATAGAAGAAGGATTCCGAAGCATGGCCACGAATCTTCCGATTTCAGCCCCACTGCGACCATAAAAAGAATCAAGAGGGATGAGAGGTTATCTTCTCAGCCAAAAAGGGTAATGGATGTGTTGATAGCTTTTAGTTTTGGAATATGATATGGCCATGGCATGCCATCATACACTACAGATGTTCTGGAATTAGGATAGAAGCCTGACTACAGAAAATTTTGCATTATAAAAGTCAATGTTTCATAATGAATGTATCCTGTGAGAATCCTGGTGAGAGATTGAAAGATGATGTTTCAGTTTTCTTTTTGACAGAAGGTTGGCTAAGAGGGAAGTTCACAAACCTGCATCTTAAATGCCCTGCCTCTTGAATATGAGCTCTCTCAGTCACTTGCGCTAATGTTGCCGAAGCTGAAGATGCAGCAGCAGCAGCAAACGCTGGAGGATCAGAAAATTGAAGCACAAATGCCTCAATATGCTTCAGTGCCATCCTTTGAGCCCCATACAAGTTCACGCTTTTTGAACTACTCTCTAATGAAGTTCCTATTAACGCAAATTCATCCATTCTGCACAAAGAGAAATCAAACAAGTAAAACTACAATGAATGTTAACTACTGGATAATTAATATACAAGATAATGAGGGTGTTACAACTACCTCCCATCAAACATGTATGCCAATGCCAACGCAGCCATAAAACGTGCCATCTTTGACACTGATGAAGAACACAGATGAACGAGCGCCGGAACTCCCCCTTCCTCCACTATGCGGAGAGCATTACCTGGGTTGAAGGCAAGATTCCAAAGAGCTCCTGCAGCAGTCTCATGAACATCCTGAAAATACCAAACAAGCTCAAGTATGAAGTAGGATCCAATTCAAGTTGATAATAGACAGACACCTTTGCATTTTAAGTACTTGTAGAACAGATACATCACAAGAAAATCGAAATTCCAAACATCAATTTGAAAAGTCAGAATATTTCCCGCACGGGAAGTCGTAAGATAAAGGTAGAAGAAAGAAAATTCTACCAGAAGGAAAAAGGAAATTTCATGCGACTCCTAGGTGACTCAAAAACTATAATGCACCTATGCACTTTATATATTCATCTTTAAAACATGGCAAACATGATTTTTTGAGGTTTAAAAAATGCTTGATAAGCATGGAATCTTCAAAGTTACAGATATGTAAAGAAAAATAGATACTAACCTCAGCCTCAGAGCGTGCCAGGGAAATGAGAGGTGCGATTCCACCTTCTCGTCCAATAGCAATGCTGATAGACACCACCAAACAAAGGTGACATTAGCCACAGATAGCGAAAATGATGCATAAGAACACCAGCTTTTAAGAAAAAAATGAATGGAAAACATTTTTTTGTCAGAAGCGATATAGCATACAAAAGGGTTGACTAGGCTAGAAAAGTTTATGCTTTTGTATTTTCAAAGATTTCAAGTTTATGGCAAATTATTTTTGGTAAATACCAGAAATATCAAGTTTGTGAGAAATTTTACAAGTGACTAAGTTGCTATTACCGTAAGAATCAAATACATGAAGTGGACACAAATAGATGTACTATCTTAACTCAAATGCAATATATCACCCACCCTGTGCAAGAGATACCCCTCTCCACCATTCGACTAGGGAGAAGTCTAGTTTGAAGAATCTATAAGACAGTGAGTTAGAGGCTGCCCTCTGAATGAGCCCAAATATAGGATGGGATAAGTATGGTGGATACCACTTTTTGAGGATATGGACAAACAGATTATGTTATCTAGGCACATCATAGACCCTCTTAAAATACATTAACAAAACAAGATGAACCAAAGAATTTTAGAAAATGAACTTATCCATACCTGTTTGCTTCTGATACTGACAATCCCCAAAGAGCTCCTGCAACTCTCTCTTGAAGACCTGGTGAGGCATTTGAACAGGATTGTGCAATAGCAACCTGAATAACCCAGATAGGATCAAATTCTCAATGCATAGTAGATCCTCCAATCATATGGTATCATTTTATAAACTAGGAAGAATCATATTAACTCCACATTATTCAAGACAATCTTTCTTTCTCAAGTATTCTATAGATTTCAGCTTTAGCATATTAATTCTCCCAGATCATTACTTGAATTTCCCTCCTTTCCCTTTTAAGAACAGGCATTTCTCAATGATCACATAATTCACTGCTAAACCAATAACATAATGGAAGTATTATCAACTTCAATAACAAAAAGCCATGAATCATGCAGTCATCATTGCAAGTATTGTCTACAAAAAGTGCCCCTCAGCTGCAATCTGTAAAGGGGGAGAGTACATTAAAGAAAGAGACAACAATTGCCAGAAGAAAAACTTTGGTGGATATTTCACCATAGGATGAACCAAAGCAATCATTTAATCATGTAAATCACATTCCATTAAGTACTTTCCTGTGAAACACATCTTACTGAATGGAACTGAGTTGAATTTCCGAAAAAACATCCAGATTCAACAAAACATTATCATACCAAGGCCTCAACCCCACCAGCTGCTGCAATTGCCTCACGATTTCCATCATCAAATGATAAGTTCCATAATGCGCCAGCAGCTTCCTGTCTGCTTATGAAAAAGTGAAAATAAAATTCAGTTGAATGGAATTTCAAAATACAATAATTGCTTTCAGGTTTCAGAAGCATAGCAATTATAAGATCATGAGTTTCTGTGCAAGTAAGAAATAATGTCAAAGAAAAAATACAAAAGCAGAGAAATAACCTTCAAATCATTAAGTTGTGTAAGCAATGAGATTAGGTAGTAAATGAGAATTCTCAACAATGGTAACCTGATAAGGTAAGACTTTCACCCTTTTGTTTAGAATGGTCATTAATAGTCATACTTACACCATTCAAATCCAGGAACTTTAAAAAACAATAAACAGAATGTGTGGAACTGAAAGGAGCTTCACTATGGATCCTCTCCCGAATGCAAGCCTCCTTAGAGGTTAATTTTGAACAGTTTGAGATTATTTGTTTATGTGTTGATGCTTAAGAAAATATGATCATCCAAGATTTTTTTTTTTTTTAAGAAGTTTAATAGCTCCAGGAAAGTGAAATAAATCAGGAGCTGGCAAATCAAATCACCTGACACCTTCATGAGGCGAATGAGTAAGTTGAACAAGGGCTTCAAGAGCCCCTGCCTCTTGTCCAACGGCAGCATTGTTGCTGTTGCTATCCCCATGAGCAGCCAAGTTAGCTAATGCTCGAGCAGCCTTTCATTAACCAAGGTGACATAAGTGAATATGCTGTAGGTCATAAATAAAACTGACAAACAGAGATGTAGAAAGTGACATCAAACAGCTTTAAACAAGAAGTAAGATTGTTTGCAATTTGAATAGTCCTTTGAATTCTGGTTGTGTAGGATAGAAGATAGAAAAGTTTGAGGCAATTTCAAGTATCTTCTGAAAGATACTGACTCGAGCGTTAACACGAAATTGATGAAACCAAAAGAATTGGACAGGATCACAACTTATTGAGACTTTCGTACCAATTACATTTTCAAAATATAGTCTGGAGGAAGTCTTTACTTCATGAATATTGTTACATAAATCACAGTATGCAACCCACCCTTTATCAACAAAATACTGACCAAAAATACTTAATTACACACCTGTTCTTGCACTCCTTCAAATTTGCAGGTACGAGCAAGCATCACTAAAGCATGTACACCACCTGCCAGAGCAACCTCCATGCTGCACTTGTCATCAGCTGCTAAATTTGCCAAAGCACCAGCTGCACGTTCCTAGCCACCATAGAAACCAACATAAAAACTAATGTATCACGCAATCAACTACATGAAAATATGCAAAGGAGGTACAGGAAGCCTATAAAGTATAGTATGTGATTGAAAATAGTAATCCAGGTAAGTAAAATTACAACCAGAACTCCATCACCCCCAGAAGACCATTTGAATATAAGATCAACTAAAGCTTTCACACCACCAGCCTCAGCAATAGCACCCTGAAAAGTATTTTCGTAACATTGCAGTTAGAAAATCAGAGAATATGTTCTTTCTCAGGAAAAATAAATGAGAAACTCAACCTTGTGCTCTTCCCCTACGGAAAGATTCCAAAGTCCTCCAGCAGCTTCTTCAGCAACTAGCCTGTTCATGGACCTTGCCAGCCTAGTTAGGATACCAATTCCTCCTTCTGCAACTTCTTTTGCAACATTTGCATTCACAGACAAGTTCGCTATCGCCTATATGATTAAGGAATGGAAATCTTTCATTAGACAAAAGTTTGAACATCAAACGAGATTGCATACTATTCAACATTGTTGGTCTCTGCATATTATTTCTGTCATGAGCATTTTCTGCTTCATATACACCGAAGAAATATATACCTTAGCTGCCTCTGACTGAAGACCTTCTCGCCAAGATTTTGCAAGGTTTAAAAGGAGGTGTACTCCGCCATCTCGCATAACTGCCTCTGCCCTTCTACAATCTATGCTAGCATTTTCATCATCAATAACTACAAAAGTTGCAAGTCCAGTTGCTGCCCTTTCTTGAACTTCCTCCTGAGAGCTCTGCATCAAACTAAGCAATATTCTTGAACCTTGCTTGAGCCAAAAATCATCCAAACCTTGTGGATTGCTCTCAGCAATACGCAAAAGTGTGTGGGATAGGATCCACTCAAGCCAAGTCATTATCTCGTCTACAATTTTATCATTCATCATTGCACTCCTCCAATCCATAAACACATCTTTTCCCTTCTTTGCATTATCAGAAAATAAAGAAGCTAGGCTTTCAAACATGTCAGTGAAAAAGGCAAGCAGCAATTTGCCTTTGTATCTGTTAGTGGTAAAGGAAATGTCTTCTTCAAGAACTGGGCAATTCAACGCACACAAAACCTTCAAGCTGGCAGATGAGGACAGTAATCTAGAAACAGCAGTTGGATCAATATCAGTTCTTGAAACATCTAAACCAATCAGCTTGGGCAGGCTATGCCAAAGATGCGAAACCACATTCCACTTCATATTTGATGTCCCTGCAACTGATAGATAGCGAACTGATAGTACATTTCCCAATGCTACTTCACTGACATTCAAACAGTCCAAGAAGCCCACATCAAACAAATTTGGACAATATTTAGCCAAAGCATTGATCGCATCGGCTGAAACATCCCTAATTCCAGAGAGCCAGAGTTTCTTTAATTTAGGACAGCAGAAAGCAGTTGCTTTTATAGCATCACTAGTTATCCTTTCAGAAAAATCTGGCCCAAGTTGGAGGCTTTCAAGTAGCTCATGGCGAGCCACAATCATAGAAAGAGTAGCATCTGTTATTTTCCTGCAGTAATCACCACTTATTTCATGTAAGTTCCTCGATTGTAGATGTATTAGTGCTTCAGCAGACTCTGCTCCACGAAACCTAAGCTTCTGAACATTTGCACATCTAGAAGTCAGTGAAGCTGCCATAGCAGCATCACATTTGTGAGCACGAAGGTCCAATGAACCCCACAAGCATGGGGAAGCACCTAGAGCTCTCCATGTCCTGCATGTTGCTGACAAGCTCGCTCGGTCACGATAATTTAGACAAGAAAACAATTGTATTACAGTGTCATCTGGCAAGCTGGTCCAATCA
The DNA here is from genome assembly GCA_029829435.1 of Erythroxylum hondense. NCBI lineage: Eukaryota > Viridiplantae > Streptophyta > Magnoliopsida > Malpighiales > Erythroxylaceae > Erythroxylum > Erythroxylum hondense. The sequence goes on along the minus strand of JANKYF010000002.1, from coordinate 58,173,549 downwards.
ACATCCTCAACTCCACCAGAGGGCAAAACCCCACCCTCAATTTCAGGGTAGCTAGGCAAAACTACCGTCTCTTTACCCTTTTTTCCCACTTTACGCCTTACTCTACGACTCATATCTTGATCAGATCACAAAAAGCCAAGCTCTTTTAACAACTTTGGACCCCAAGCACCTAATTGTATAGCCAGTGAAGGAACACAACACGTCCCATTACCACATATCCACAAAACTCAAACACCCAACAGGAGCAGCATAGAACAACAAAGCCAACACGCTTTAACCTCAAAAACCCTTATCCTTAGAGAAGTAAATGATTTGGGTATCTAAACCAAACGGGATAAAAGATTTTCAATCATTAAACAAACAAAGGCAACCAATCCCAACAACCCAATGGAACAATCCTCGGAAGTTCACAATACGGAGGAAAATCAACAGTATTTCCAAACCTTAAAAGCTATAAAGCTGGCGTGCAAAACCCTCCAAAATCTTGAAGCTTCGGGGTTAAATCAGTTGCCCTTTGTTGAGGCTGCATTGAAGACGAGCTAATGGGCATGAAACAAATAAAAAGCTAAAAAGAAAACACGCACACAACAACCAGATGAAGAGTTGCAGATTGAACAATTCAGGTCTACAGATATAGAAAGAAACCCTCTAAGCACGTGTTCACTCTCCCCTAAGTTTTCCTTTCCTTTGTTGTTAGGCAACAGACGTAAGAGACAGAAGCAAGTTGAATCTTCGTACCTATGAAGATGAGAGGAAAAAAAGAAAATATACTAAAGTTGAAGTTAATACTTACTATAACAGCATTAAGATTGTTTATAAACACCACAGCTCTATCTAATGTAATGTCTTTATCTTCTTCGTCCGATATCAAAGTGAAATCTACCAATGTTTGGAGCGAACTTGCATTACAAGTAGTCATGATCAACGTTATTTTTTAGCCCAAAAGGGCATTTTTAACATCAAACGAAAGTCTATAAATTTTAAATATTTCAAATTTAACTCTTAACATTTTTCAAAATTATTAAATTGAACTATAAAATTTAAAACTAAAATAAAAAGTTGAAAATAAGAAACAAAAACTAAAAATTACAAAGAGGATACAACCAAACAGTACCTTATAATATTAGAAGAATCTATGTTAAATTGAACAATTGTGACAAAGAAAGCTCGATAGGATAAGCACATTATAAGACACTCTCAAGCAGTGGATGGTGGGCTAGATAAAGTTTAATCACTTACAGGTAAGATATATTTCTTTATGATTGGCAATTCCGAAATAATGAAATACAAACTCTGCCACAAACTTAGGCGCAATTGGTGACCTTACACTAGTGCATGTCTACTTTGGAAACCGAATAATGCATTCACACAAAAGCAAATCAAAGGTGAGAAATCAAGACAATCATAACCAGTTAAGCACCCTCCCCGCGATGACTATAGGAAGCACTCAAGTGATTTCACAAGCAATAATCATTGTAGTAACTCTCCTCTCCTTTCGATCCTAGAAAGAAAGGGGACATGAGAAAAGACAGTTGACCTATCAGATACCATATGTACAGAAGAGCTTATGGGGCTTTTCTCCACCATGAAACTTTATCAGCTGGTATAAATTTTGAAAATCAATCATCAGGTCAACTTTTTTACTAGCAATGGAGGAAAAAAAGTTGTTATTGTCGAAGTAAAAGAACCAGCAACGTCAAAAGCTTTCAATGCAACCCACAAGCTGACTATGATGACCGTCCCGCCAATGGTGCACAATCTCATGTTGTCCACTTCAACTAATAAAGCGGTATATGAGATTCCCTGTACCTAAAGCAAACACTCCCAATTGTCCTAAAGACAACTAACTTTCTTCGACCTGAAGCTACCTCCGTTACTCCACTCTCACTGAACTGATGCATTATAAAGCCAGCACTATAACCCCCAAGGTCCCTGAAAAAATGGCTTCAACAGCTCCAGTTGCCATAGGCACGCGGGGCACTGTTGGATCACTGGTTAGAAAAGAGATCGAGTATTTCACCAAGTTCGAATTAGACCGATTTGGGAGTTCTAGGAAAATTCAAGAACAGGTTGTTGAGGTGGGCTCCAACGACGACCGTTCAAAGCCTGCAGGTTTTTGGTCCTTGAAGATGAGTTGGAAAAGGAAGAAAAGAAGTCGCAACAGTGGATTCCTTCGAAGCATCTGTTCAGTTGTAGAAGTTGCTGATACCAACCAGCTCAATGGAATTCCCGGTTTCAGTTATATAAACCTCAAGGAAGATATGAAGAATATGCATATATGAAGAGCTCACACGTTTTCTCATCCTTCAAACTGATACACATGTTATGCTTCAGCCAGATTCTATCAATTACAGATTTGTAAGCTCGTCTGTACATCTACAAAGGAGTGTTGTCAGTCGTCAGATACAATCTCTCTAGGAATTGTGGTCGGATGTTGTGGCTAGCTTCTTTTGGTAACTGGGGTCATTTTGATTCTGAATTGAAACCAAGGTAGGGCTTCAAACACCAGCACTTCAAGGATAACTATTTGGCACAGAAACGACTTCCATTGTTCTAGAGTTTTGACAATTCAATGCTCTAATGTATAAGCACTAGCTTTTCAAGGATAACTATTTGGCACAGAAAGGTTACAGTTTTATATTTGTAGTTCCTTTTGTGATTAAGACGATGAATACTATATGATTTGCTTAAAAAGCTCAGGGTTTCAAGTTGTAATTGTTTGTGCAGGATGTCCGACAAATCAGAAGACTCTGTCAAGAGTTTGTTGAAACAATGTGATGTATTTTGGTCTTGAACAGGCTTAAAATGCTAAGAAGTCAATTAGAGCTTGTAAAGCGTACTTATAGCTCGTGAATTTATAAGCGAAATAAGAAGATTGAGAGAGAATGATGAGAATGAGACAGACTTTACTACTGTAAGAGACATGGGTACAGAATACAAAGGTGTCATTGTATTAAACAAACCCGAAAAGAATTGTGAAGCCAACATTCGATGAAAATACTGCAACTTACGAAGCAAACTCACCAATTGGTATGCAAAATTATGGATCTAAGAATAGGGACACATACAAATTTCACGAGACTCAGGACGTGTAAAAGCTGATAGAGTGCTGAGACTCGTGAAACAAACAGGTCTTACAGTTTTGGTAGGTTTTGTATGGCTCAGTTTTCAACTTGTGTGATAAGTCCTAAACTCCTTGGTTTTCGCTTGCATTTCCTTCTATTACTGAGTCAACATACCGAGAACTGCATTTTAATGAAATCCTGTCAACTTGTTCCTCAGCTTTCGGCTTAACCAGAAACTGGAGTGCACTCACAACATCAGACATAAATGGTCTTGTGTCAGGTTCCTCTTGCAGACAAGTGGCTGCTATTGCAAGAGCTTGATACAGACCCTTCTTTGGGTAGTTTTCTTGAAGCAATGGATCTGCCATTTTTGTAAAATGACTTTTATCCTTAAACAAAGGCTCCGCCTGCAAGATAAAGATTCCAACTAGAATTAATTTCAGGATAAGAAAAAGTAAATGTAGATAGGCCTATATTTGCTTATAGTATAAATTGTCTGGTTAAATAGATATGTCCACACATAGATTCTCATGATATAAACAGCAATTATGTCTCTAGTATCATCAACATACCCAGTAAATTAGGTTCTGCTCCTCAGTTGGTCTTTTCACATCAATCACTCTCCTTCCGGTTATCAACTCAAGAAACACAACACCAAAGCCGTAGACATCAGATTTCGTTGTCAGCTGACAATTGCGCTGATATTCTGGGGCGCAATAACCATAGGTACCCATAACCCTCGTAGACACAAGTTCCTGCTCTCCTGAAGAAGCCAACTTAGCAAGTCCGAAATCAGATAGCTTTGGATTAAAGTCCGCATCAAGTAATATGTTGGACGCTTTGAAGTCACGGTAAATGATCTTTGGTTTGGCAACATGATGCAAATACTCCAGCCCCTTTGCTGCTCCGACTGCTATCTTCATCCTTGTATTCCAATCCAAGGGCTCCTTTCCGGGAGGCAAGTCTGCCAGAGAAAGTGCTGTTAGAATGCAGGCACAAGGAATGCTTCTAGGGCTGTCTCTATAAGACAACATATTACTACTGTTACTTTTTTTTTTTACATTCAGGTAAGAAAATTAAAAAAGGTTGAGCATATACCAAGAAGGTGATCTTCCAAAGACCCATTGATCAGGAATTCGTAAACTAACATTCTGTGTTCGTCTTCAATACAGTAACCAATCAGTTTGACAAGGCTTTGGTGTTGAACAAGATTTAACATAAGAACCTCTGAGAGGAATTCTCTGTTTCCTTGTCGTCCATTCTTGTCAAGTTGCTTGATAGCCACATCCTGCAGAAAAAAGAATGAACAAGTGAACAAATGAGCACAAAGCGTAATAGGAACACCACAGAAAAAGAGGCAGAGACAGAGACAGACTTGATCAGTACTTTGAACGCGTCCTTTATACACTTTCCCAAATCCACCTTCTCCCACCAGACAATCGTCGTTAAAGTTGTTGGTTGCAGCTGCTAGTTCTTGATACGAGAAAGCTCTAGCAGATACCTTTGCATTTCCAACTTTCATTACCTCCTCTGATATCCTCCTATGTCTGCTGCTTCCTGCACATTTAATGATTTCAGAAAGATCAGGATGCATGGCATATCATCATTGGTTCCATGCAAGATAAAGTGTAAAAATAAAAATAAAATCTTCCAGATCCGGAAATTCTCAACAATTGTACCTGTTTTATGTGACATACTCTTGATGAAGAAGGAAAATCTGTTGCCATTTCTATTAAATGCCTTGCTAGTATCTGCCACGCTCTCCTTAAAAGAATTATTATCCTTGAAGGAATGATTGCTTTCGAATTTACAACAAGAAAGGAAACTCATCTCCACTCTCGCTTAATTCCTTTATTTTTGCTATTTCAGGTTTTGGATTTTCCTGGTATTTTTTGGCCTAGAGGTTTCGAGTCCTACCTTCAGGTTCCTCAATGATTGTATTCATAACTACTAGAGTTGCGTTTTAACAAACACCATTTATGGCTCCGAAAGCTGATTTGCATCAAGCATGCGTTTGAACAAAGATTACCGGTCAGAAGTTGCAAGCAATAGACTGATAATCTTTCGTGGGAAAATTACAGGTTTTCCCGATAACGCAAGGTGGGAGTCAACAACAATTTATAAGCTTTTAAGAATAATCACCATAATTAGTTGTTGTTGTTGTCGTCTATAAATAGCATGGTCAGAAAAAAATGTGGATAAGGGTATTTCCGTAGGCGGCAGCATTGGATATATTTAAGTTCTGATTGATATTCCGACATCATTAATACGTGGTAAATTAATTACATTTTATGCTTAAATTTGGGACCTAAATCAAGAGAAATCTGATACTAATTTTAGTTGATATCACCTTTTAGAAGTCACCCCTCTAATTTTAACACCTTTTTATCTCTGAGCAGCTCCTCCTTGCAGATTACGGTGCATACACTTCTCACTGCATGGTAGATCCTATGCAGTTCCTTTTATTCCCTTGTAAGTTGTGCTTCACACTGATACTTGACTCCTCTCCTCGGTAATTGTTTATTTCTGTACTATTCTCCAACATACTGCTCTGATATCACTCCAAAACACTACCTATCTTCTACTTTCTACTTCCTTCTATTTGAAAACTGTTATCCTTCTTTTGTCTAGAGTGTTCTGTGGCTTTGTGTACTTTCTTTTGTAAGATATTTTGTGGCTCATGTGAATTATAGATTTGAGTCTATTAGAAATAACCCAAGATCATGGTTATTGGGTCTCAAAGAGTTAGGCTCAAATGGGTCCCATATCATTTTCCTCTCTCCTTACATTAACCCAAAAGACATATTGTTAGGTCCAAAAAGACATGTTGTTTGGATGATTTTCATATATGTTAGAAAATCATGAAAGATGGTTATCTTAACCATCGGAGAAACCTATAATAGAGAAAAAGAAAGGAAGAGAGGAAATAAAGTTTTTGCAGGAACTTTCCAAAGATATGGATTCAGGTTTGTTTTATAATGTCTACATAAATCGATCCATAAATTGCTAACAATTAGTATCAGAGCCATGGTGTTGCATTGTTGTTTTCGTTTCTAGAATGAAAACCACTTTAATGTGTTGGTGAGTGTAATGTTTACGGAAACAAAATCAAACATGAAATCGTGTTGAGTTTGCTGTGATTTATTTGTGATAAAGTTCCTATTTCTATAAGACATGTTTGTACTTGTTGAGAAAGAATCGAAAAGCATTTGCTTCATGTATCTAAAGGTTATAACGTTAGGAAGGGATAGCTTGTGATATGAAAGAAAACCCATTGGCTTGTAGTATGAAAGAAAACCCATTATAGAATAATAAAAAAATACAAACTTAGAATCATAGGCGTTTGAGGAAGAAGACAGCGTAGCGTCTGGCGCGTGCTAGCATCTGCCTTGCCATTGCCTGTGGCATAGCGTCTGGCACGTGAAGTAAGGTAGACATTGGCACGTGCACTACATGCGTCAGACGCTACCTTTCTATTGGCAGACACTAGTGCGTGCTCTGATGGAGTTCCAAGCCCAGAATCAAATTATAGACTGATTTGTCTTTGGATTTTTGGGCCATTAAAGATTAAGATTGAGTTAATAAATGATTATGTGCAATTGTAATAGGTTATTTAATTCATAATTGATTTGTGTTCTATACATAATAATGAGAAACAAAAATGAGAATTCAATTCAGTCAATTAAACCAAATTAAGAATTAATCACGAAAAATATTAATATTTAAGCAATTGCAGCACACACCCAAAAATCAACCTAAGAGAATTATTAATTAAGAAAAATGATATTTTACCTATCCTTAATGCTAAATTAATTGATTATGAATTACCATATTATTGGTTCTAGATGATCCTAGGGCTGATTACCCTTTCTTAAATTATAACCATTAATTTTAAATTATAAACCCTAATCAGATTATGAAAATGGCAATATCTCGATTAACAATCTATCCAAAACACTTATTAGATATGAAATTGTCCAATAAACTATCAAGAACCTATGCAAAATCTCTTTTCTCACAATTATCGACTTGATTTAATCCATGTTCTATTAAATCAATTAACTCTCGTTAGCCCAATTTAACTATTTTTCATTCGATTCACCCTCTCAGTTTATTATCGAATTATACAATCACATAATTTAATCACAATAAATCCAATAAACATAAAAGATTTATATTTTATTAAATCAAGAATAAAACTCCAAAGGTGAGTTTAGAACATCCTCAACATTTAGATCTATCATCAACTATTCATTTCAATTCTATATAATGTTAAAACTAAAAAAAATAGGAAATACAATTGAAATGGAGGATGGGAGGCAGTGGTGTCAGGAAACCTCGTGATCTGGGAAGTACATCGAGTCTACTTCTTCTCCACTTCTCTTTTTCCTTCTTCTCTTTCTTAATCGCTCAATGAATTCTCTCTAAGATTTCTTCAAGGTGGCTAATGTCAAAAGATCCCTCTAATTTTGTCTTGTTCTTTAACTATATTTTATGTTCTGAATAGCCCTAGGATTTTTTTAGGGTTTGAAAGGTCCATAAAATCCCTTGAATTCAGATTAATGGCTAAATGATCGAATTAGCGACTAAACACATATCAAATTATTCCCTAAAACACGATGCAATTTACACTTATCAATAATACCATACTTAAACGTTTGCTTGTCTTCAAGCAAACACAAAAAAAAAATCATAAAGCACATAATGCAATAATGAGAAAATGGCTTCAAATTCATGATTTAAATTTAAATTTAAACACAATCATTCAAGTTATTTCATATCATTAACATGCAACATCCGCATCTAGGGGCTCTGGACTAAACATTCATATTAATCAAAACTCAAATGTCAAGTTACTCACCATTTTTTATTGCACACACACATTACTAATTCTTTGGTCACTCAAACTCTGTAACTACTTCTAAGTATGTGTTCATGAAAAGTCAAGTTATTTACAAGTTCGGTAGGTTTTCCAGTGATCCTTCTCAATTAACAATCTATCTAAAACTCTAATTAGATTTGAAGTTGTCCAATAAACTACCAGGAACCTATGTAAGATCTCTCTTCACACAATTACCAATTTGATTTAATTCCTGTTCTACTAAATCTCCTAAGTCTTGTTAGCCCAATTTAATTATTTTTCATTCAATTCACCCTCTCAGTTTATTATCGAATTATGCAATCACAGAATTAAATAACAATAAATCCAATAAACATAAAACAATCATATTTCATTAAATCAAGAATAAAACTTCAAAGGTGAGTTTAGAACATCCTCAACATTTAGATCCTATCATCAACTATTCAATCCAATTATATACAATGATAAAATTGAAAATAAATAGGAAATACAATTGAAATGAAGAGAGATCTTTGATGTATTTCCATATTACTCAGAGAGTCTTCCATAGTTTTCTTATAAAATTTATGGGAAAGTTGTCTCACTCGAATCTCTAGGTTGTGAATAGACAAGGCATGATTTTCCATTACTTGCTCAATTTTCTCTTCTAGCCCCTTCTAGCCCTCTTCTATGTCCGTGAGTCCTTACACTGTTAGACCAATAGGAAGAGTATATGTTCCATACTTCCTCAACTATATTGTGCATCATTGTAGTTCGCAAAAGTTCCTTGCTCCCTATAATATCTATCTTCCATCATTGTTCTTTCCATTTCTTCTTAGCATCAAGCTCTTCAGATGTCTTATTCTCACTCTAAGATGTCTTATTTTGTCTATACTTTATGCCACAAACTTCTTCTTTAAAAAAAAAAGAGATAGTGAAAAAGCATTAGACTAAAGAACTGGACTAATCGCCTCCTCAACAACGGTGTTAAAAACTTGATCGAGTGTTTGATGCGTATAAGTTTTAATAAATACCCTTGATAATTTGTAAGCTCACTGTTTATTCGTATAGTACCTAAAGTGTCGATCCCATAAAGAGGGATAATCTAATCCTAAACTCTAAGGCCAAAATAAATCACAAAAATTCAATATATAATGAAACTAAAACAAGATTTCAATTTAATTAATCAAATCAAATTAAGAATGAATCACGAAAATATTAATAATTTAGCAATTGGAACATACACACAAAAACCAACCTAAGAGAATTACTAATTGAGAGAAAGGGAATTTTACCCATCCTTAACATTAACCTAATTGAATATGAATTACCGGATTATTGGTTCTAGACGATCCTAGAGTTAATTATTCTCTCTCGAGTTATAACCATTAACCCTAAATTGTAAACCCTAATCAAATTACAAAATTGCAATCTCTCGATTAACAATCTATCCAAAACCCTAATTAGATTTGAAGTTATCCAATAAACTACCAGGAACTTATGCAAGATATCTTTTCACACAGTTACCAATTTGATTTAATTCCTATTCTACTAAATCTCCTAAATCTTGTTAGCCCAATTTAATTATTTTTCATTCAATTCACTCTCTCAGTTTATTATCGAATTATGCAATCACAGAATTAAATCACAATAAATTCAATAAACATAAAAACAATCATATTTCATTAAATCAAGAATAAAACTCCAAATGTGAGTTTAGAACATCCTCAACACTTAGATCCTATCATCAACTATTCAATCCAATTATATACAATAATAAAATTGAAAATAAATAGGAAATACAATTGAAATGGAGGACGGGAGGCAACAACGTCAAGAAACCTCCTAATATGGGAAGTACGTCAAGTCAGCTTCTTCTCCACTTCTCTCTTCCTTCTCTTTCTCAATCTCTTGATGAATTCTCTCTAAGGTTTCTTTAAATTGGCTGATGTCAAAAGCTCCATCTACTTCTTTGTCTTGTTCTTTAAATATCTTTTGTATTCTAAGCAACGCTAGGATTTTTTGGAGGTACGAAAGGTCCAAAAAATCCCTCAAAACTTGATGTTTTAGAGTGTTTGCAAGTCTGCCCAATGGCTAACATCTGAGCCTTCTATCACAATAGTGGGATGTTGCTTCAACCCTAATGTCTTCCAAAACTTCTGCATTCTTCGATATTGACCCTGAAACATTAGCAAATATATCAAGATACTTAAAAACATAATATTTAATCTTAAAAGCTTGTACTAACCCATAAAACAATTAAAACAAAAATAAATAACTAACCAAATTCTAACCTAAACACGTGCTAAAGAATTGAATTAACGGCTAAACACATATCAAACTATGCCCTAAAATATGATAAAATTTAACATCGATTATTTTTATAACAAAAGCTAACCGAACACTCTTTGTAGGATCGACCTAGAACTATCACTAGCTATAGTTTTAGGTCTAGTTATTTTGTGTAGTTTTACAACATATTAACAATTTTGACATCGTTGTTGGGGAGTGCGGTGTTTTAGTTTTAATTTTTTTATTTTAATTGATGTTTTGTACATATTTGTTTATAATTAGTTTCTTTTCAATTATTTCATGATCATTTCACTTTTTGTTTATTAAAAAATATATATTTATAGATGGAAGTAATTTTTTCTATAACTCACATTCCCAATCTTATAACCAAGTTTGGAATGATCATAGTAACTTTAGTTATGGATGGGATAATCAACAAAATTACTTCCTTGATAATTTGTAGGACACATAACAGTTCTTGCATAGACCAGAAGCTTCTTATTATAACTCAGGTACATCCCTGGAAGATTTAGTTGGATCTCTTGCTACTAATACTCTGCAATTTTAGCAGGAAACAAGATGTAGAATCCAAAAGCTAGTGACCCAGATGGGTCAGATGATGGAAGCTATCAACCACCTAGAATCACAAAGTGGAGAGATGCAACCATCTCAACTCGAGGTGTACCTAAGGGACAATAGTTCATAGACCTTACAAAGTGAAAAGGAGCTTGATAATCTTGAGAGAACTACTAAAGGAATTGCTTATGAAATAGAAGTTGAGCAGGAGCTCAAAGGTGAAAATTAAATATCATTTATCTCAGAGGTAAATGTTGAGTCCTTTATTATTGTTAATATTAACCTTTCACCTTTATATAGTATATTGGAGAAACTAAACAAGGACAAAAAAGGTGAAGGGACATTTGAGATATTCCAAGAGTGCGGGGACTCAATAAAGATTGACATTCTGAAGATAGGGAATATGCTAAAAATTAGAGGACATCAACTAAGACCCTATCCTGAACTATCTCATGTGGAGAGAGTGCAGACTACGACACTAGAAGATCATAATTTCGTCACTTGAGGAAAACATAGAGTCAAGCTAACGACACTAGACAAAGGTGTTTCTTGAGAGGTAACCAAAAGGAAGTTAATTTCTTTTCCTTTACATTTCCATAATTGTTTCTTATATGCTTGTGTGTTTGTAAGTATTTTTGTTTCTTACATTTTTTTAAAGTTTTCAATCAAAAAGAGAGGGAGAATCAAACAAACAAGCAAACAATTTCTCTTTTTCTATTATTTCTAGGACTATATAGTCATGATTAAAGAGTGAATTAACTAGAAGACTCTATGGCAACCTTAATATGTAATTTTTCTCTTGTGATTGGTCAATATGCATTATCTTTAGAAGAGTAGTGACTAGTGGTAGACACAAACTACTAAGATTTTGAGCCTTATTAGACTAACACATCCATATTAGTCTCATTGTCTTTTGTTTATATGTGACCTTTGTGACATATACATCTGGACCTTGCTTTTCTTTTCTATTCAAGACCTCATTTTTATCACATGAATTAACATGAACATGATATAGTCATTCCTTGTTTCATAAGCTACATAAACCAAATAGCCTACCTGTTTATATAATTTTTCCTTTTGACAATCCTCCTTGAACTTTAATTGTCTTTTCTTTTTGTGCTAACCATATTACATGCTTTAACCCTAACCAAATGTCCTACCCAAGCCTTAAAGCTAATGGAGCATTTTTTGATTGTTGACGATTGTGGATGTAAAAAATATAAGTGAAGGGGTTTGCATATATGTGGGTTGGTTATTGATAGTTATAGATTGCATCATGTTTTAATAGGTAGTTTGGTATGCGTTTAGTTGTTAATTTGATTATTTAGTGTATGTTTAGGTTAGAATTGTCTTAGTTTGTTAAATATTTTTGTTTTAAGTGATTTATAGGTTAGAGCTTGCTTTTGATCTTCAATATTGTGTAATTAAGGTGCCTTGATGAGTTTGCTAGTGTTTCAGGGTTAATATCAAAGAAGAAAGGAGTTTCGGAGCAAACTCAGGGCTTGTGATAGAAAGTCAAAATGTTGGCCACGATCATACCATTAAAGGCCATGATCGTGGCATGTGTGCAGACAGATGTAGGAATACTTCCAGTTTTAAGTTTTCGAGGGAATTTTTAAACCTTTCAAACCTAGAGAAGACCCTAGGGTTACCCTAATTGAAAAGAATATATAAAGGAAAGAGATGTAACCCTAAACGGAGCTTTATTTCTGTCACTTTTGGAAAACCTTAAAGAGAGAGAAAGAAGAGAAAGAGGAAAAGGAGTAGGTTTTCGCGACTGCTGCTCTCTCGAGGCATCCGAATCCCCATTCTATTGTATATTTCTTTCATTTTATTGCTTTTTTCTTTGAATATGAAGATAAATATAAATATACATATGAATTTGTGTTTGATTAAGATGTTTTAACTTTCCCTTAGGATTTAGCCTTGATTTAATGTTAATCTACTTATTATTATGTTATTGTGAATGAGTGTTGTGATTGATTGTGGCATTTTCATATTTTGGTAATAAACTGAGAGGGTGAATCAGATAAAAATTATTTGATCGGGTTAATGAGAGTTAGGTGATTTAATTGAACGTAAAATCAATCTAATCAGTTATTATATGAAGAGAGATCCCATATGAGACCCGATTGTTTATTAGAGGGCTTAAGATCTAATTAGAATTGTAGGTCTTTTGTTAATTGAGAGATTGCAAATTTCATAATTTAATTAGGTTAATGAATTAGGTGTGTGATCATAACTCAGGAGAGAGTAATCCCCCCTTTGATAATCTAGAACCGACAACCTGTTAACACATAAATGGTTAGGTTAGCATTAATGATAGAAAGGATCCCTTCTTCAATTTGGTAATTTTCTTTGATTGATTTCCACTGGGAATTTTATGTTGCTCAATTTTAATTCCTTTTATGTTAAATTCCTAAATTACATTCCCATTAATCAAATTCTCGTGTTTAATTTCTTGTTCAATTTTATTTTCATTTTAATGATTTTCTAGCCTTAGATAACCTAGGACTAAATTAGTTCACCCTCCTCGTAGAATCGACTTTTTAATTACTACAAATCACGATCTGTACACTTGTGGTATTTGAGGGCTATAAATTTACAAAGCTTGCAAAACAGACAACGGTTATATTTGACAGAATGTCATATTATGAATTCCATTATTGGTGTAGCTTCTTTCCATTTTTATTGAAAATAAGAAAAGGAAAGGAAAAGGAAAGGAAAAAGAAAAAGAGAAAGAGAAAAAGAAAGACAATAAAAATAAAAAGTTTTTGAATAAAAGTATCAATAAGGGAATACTATTGTTTTGAAAAGTTGTTCATTTGTTTTCTCCTCCTAAAGTTGTATTGAATGGGTGATTTGAGTATGTTGCATATGAGGTGGATGTTATCTGGAAGGATCACTCCTTATAGTTTCAATGTATTGCCATCAATGATTTTTATAAGTGATTCCTTCTAATTGGTTATGCTTTATGTGATTTATAGTGTGAGAGCTTAAATTTGAGCAGTGATTATGATTTTTGGATTCATCATAACTGATGGTACCTAATTTTGAATGAATGTTAGTTTTTGGGCTTGATGTTGCATTGAGTGTTACTTTTGTGACTAACTTTGATGGCTTTTACACTATATTACCCAAATACATCTCACCTTACCCTTGCCCACATTATTACTTTGAAAAGTCCTTTGATTCATGATTATACATGTGAATCTTAGTAATGGAGAAATGAAATGATATGCAAAGTTATGGAGTGTCTTGATCATGAATGTTGTTTGAGTATACCTGTGAATTTATCATATTTAAACACATTTTGTCTAAGTCTACCTCTAGATTGCTTAGTTTATAGTGCTAATGATTGTTGATTGATCATAAGTAGAAGCATTGAATATTAAGTTCTTGTTATGGTCTTTAAAAGTTATTCATCTTTGCTTATAACTATATATTCTTGGGAAATATAGCAAATAAGTAAATGTTTTGGGCCTGTGACTTTGATTTAGATATTTTGCCTAAGGACAATCGAAAGGTAAATGTGGGAGAAATTTCCAAAATTATAGATTTTTCAAAATTAGACACAATTAGGGATTTTCAAAATTGGGCAATGATTTTTACTATATAGATGGTCAATAGCTTTCTTTCTTGAATAAGCTTACTAATCTCAATCAAATTATTATTAATCTTTTAAGCAAGATAGCTTAACATATGACAATTTATATTATGAGTTTATGGATAAATAATTTCTTGTTGATGATTCAAGAAAGGGGAGAAAGAGTTGTGATATTAGATTTAGGTGGAGTGATGAAATTTAGTGAGAGTATTATTTTGTTTTATTTGTATTTATTACAATCTATGTGATATGCTTGAGTAAATTTATGATTTCCAAAGTTCTTTGATATTGAATATCTCCTTTTTTCTTGATATTGAATCTTATTTTTAATATTATATTATGTTTTATGCATGAACTAAGGGAGAACTAATCACCTTCTTAATATTTTTTGTGAGAATAATTTTATTATTATTCTCTGATCTCACTAATATTGTGTCATCATCAATAAGGAGGATTGTTGAACCAAAGGATCTTCCGATAAATGTTTTGATGATAAAAAATCACAGTTACTATTAATAAGTTTATTATTTAAATGAAAACATTATAAGAACAAAATTAAGTTATAACCCAATAAGATAGCTTACGAATTTTAGAAAGAGATGTTAAAGTTTGCAACAATCGAAATAAAGATCAAACTAAGAACAAAAGAAGATCAAAGCTTATGAAGGTCTTTCTTTAGTTTTTAATGTTAATCATAATCTCATTTAATCACTTTGATGTTCTAAAAGGTGACTATATATAAAGATTTCATTCCACTTTATTGCCTAAGTCTTTACATTCATCAAAAGGCACTAAAAATTTTAATTTTAATTTTAATAAAAATATCTTGATCTTTTAAACACTCTTTATGAAATATTTTAGGTAATGTTTAAATTAAAATTGCCTTAAATAATTGAGTTTGAGCATTTAAAGTTGTTAAAATCATGTTTTCTGAGTGATTGGTTGACCTATATGTTTTAATGGTTGATCTATATAGGTTAAACTTGTTAAATTTGATGTATTGTAAGTTATTGTAACATTGGTTGATATATCGGTCAACCAATATGCCTATTGATCAACTAATGTCCCAACGGCCAGTGAATCTAGTGCATTTAATGTATACTAGTCTACCAGTATGCTACATTGGTTGACTAGTACTCTACAAATAGTTATAGTAATAACTAATTCTTGGCTCTAATAGCTAGTAGGAGCCCCAAAATACTATAAATAGGTGTTTCTCATTGGTTTTTGCATCAAGAAGCATTTAGGTATATTATACACATGTTTCTAAGTATTTTTCAATCATTTGAACATCATTATTTCATATTTTTATGAGTAAGTCCCTTTTAAATTATCAAATGATAAACTGAGGTACTCTTAGTTATAAAATTTGGTTGGGGCACTATATTATGGTACTTAGGGGCGATCCAAGTGATATAAAGCTCCCTCTTCACCTTAGATGAAGATTGTAAAGGGTTCTTCTATGTCGAGAAAGATTGTACAAAGGTTATTTTTCACCTTTAAAGAATAATATAGTGAAATTCCAAGAAGAGTCTTAAGAGTGATCATAAACAAAGGTTGTTTACTAAACCATTGTGTTTTACATTCTCTCTTCCTTATCCTCTTTAAATTAAATTTTAATTGTTTTCTTGGTGATTGACCTATTTTGTGAGTTGGTCAATTATGTAATAAAACGTAAATGCACGACATAACTATAGTTAGTACTGGCAGGCATAGGTCAATCTCACGAAGACAATGAACACTAGTACTTACCCTTCCCCTATTATCTAGCCTAAGGATTGATTTTGGATTTTTAATTAAAAGAAAATAAAAACAATTAAAGAAATAGGAAACAATAATGAACTCAGAGATAGTAGAATTCACTTAGAAAACTATTATTATAAAAAATTAGTATCTAGGCTTGAATCCCGCTAAAACCTTAATAGATTGATCTTTTATCATGCAATTATTTGCTGATTAATTGAACCGTGGAGACTCCTATGGTATGCTAGTAGCTGACTTTGAGTCTACTAACAACTAATCATAAGGTTTCTAATCGAATTACTTAGGTTAAATCTTATAGGATTACATTACCGATTTATGAGTCCCTCTATTAGGTTTGACCATAATTTAGAGGATTTATGTCATCCTATTAAGATTGCAATTAACTCCTTGTAATTATGGTAGATTTATTCAACTTAGGATTTCTCAATCTCTACGTATGAAGCCAAATTATCAATAAAATACGTAATCAGATCAAAATAATTAATCAAACTAATTGCATTAATAAAGGAATCAAATCATATCAAAGTACTAACATAAAGTTTATATAACCTAAATACTAATGGGATGTTTAGTTACACATAATCAAATACAAAATCAAATATACAATGAAAGAAAACAAAACAATGGGTTCATAATTCTAAATCTCCCTGATTGTTGTCTATTGATTGTTCTTGCGATGTAGAGACTTAATATTGAAAGTCGATAGATCTTTCGATGATTTGTTTGTTTTTTCCACTTCCATAGACTAAAATCGTCCCTTTTGGACATTGTCCATGTTTGGAAATCACCTCCCAAGGTCTCCTCCTCTAGTTTGCCTTTAAAACTTTGAATTTATATGAAAATCTAGATTTTTAGGTTATGCGATGTCTTGTGCACAGCCGTGCATCAGATCATGTGTAATCAGAATTCGTCGAGTATCGCGAAAGTGCACAATTGTGCACTCCTTCTAAATTGCAAATTTTTGTTTTACGTTGCATTTTCATCTTAATTATTCTCCTTTAAGTCCGTGAAGGCAATTATACTCTATAAACATACTCGAAATGAAAAGTATAAAATATTAAGCATAATACATCAAATATGGATATAAAAATATTGTCAAATATCCATCTATCACTTGGTTCATGTTAAACAATCCATTTATATATATATGAATAGGCAATTCAACCCCCTCCCTTCTTTAGTGTCATTAGGGACTAGCAATTATGTTACAATGCAAACCATACTTCAACATTGAAAGAATTTTAATGTTCTAAATTGACTTTAATAAAATCCTAATAAGGACAATCTCTAATACATTAATATAATTCAAGGGTCTAGAAAAGCTAGTACGTTGTTATATGGTAAAATTAAAATTGATATACTAGATGCATTGTAAGTAATAACATCTAGGTATTCTTTGAAATGGACACCATGTTGACATTATTAGTAAAGATAACACAAAGTGTTTGTGCATTACATATACTAATTCAGAGACCAATAAGATGCTATAATATATTCATGTTCTTCTATTGAGATCATATTATACAACAATACTAATGATTGAGCCCAATATGATCATAACCGGAAGTTCGTTAACATAGATCAATTTTGTATTTAGTATAATCGTGTAGCTTATCATATATTAATAATGATGCATCAAATTATTGAAAATTCAAATTGGTATCCTTTAAAAGAACTAAGAGAACTAAAATATAATACTTATTCATAAGGAGAATTAATAAATAGACCTTCATTTACTAAATATGTCAATTCAATATATGTGATACTCCTTTTTTTCCCTTAAAAAAATCAATGTATATAATATTGTTAATCCTTTTTGTAGTCCATTTCATTACTTTATTGTTCGCATGGATGCATCTACTTGTATTGTATTATCATGTTTCTTCACTTTCCACACTAAACACTACTTTTACCAAGCTTCTTTTTCATATACTAACAAAGTATATTAAACTCGATAATACTATTGAATTTGCGACAGATCGTTTAATGATTATTACATATACATTAGGATATATTTTGAGCGTCATATAGCTTATGTTCACACTCAAAATGGTCTAGCATGGTGATTTGTTAAAAGGTTACAAGTACTAGTAAAGCCAATGCTTATGAAATTTCTTCTTGTTTCCTGGGAATATGCTATTTTACATATTGCAAATTTAATTAGGCATAGACCAACTGCTGACAACCAATAAACTTTAGAATAATAGTGATATTAACATATTTTATCAAATATATAATTATTATCAGTAACAAAAATATAACTATATTAAC
>JANKYF010000002.1:58120626-58132720 GCA_029829435.1 Erythroxylum hondense | reverse complement strand
AAAATTTTTAGCAAAATATAAAAATACATAAAAATATAGTATTGGCGACGATTTTGTAAATTGGTAGCCAAATATTTAGATAATGTTTAGCATTTGGTGACGATTTTTTAAATTATTAGCCAAATATTCGACTGCTGATTAGCATTTGGCGACGAATTGTGTGATTTTCTTTTAGCCTCTCCTCTCCTGAGCGCAAGTTCTTTATTTTCTCTCCTTTCTCCATCCTTTTGTCTTCTTCATTTTCTAGTCCACCAAGTGTTGTTGTCTGCTTCCATCATCTACATTGAATCGTTGGTCTAGGCAAGTTGTTGAATCTTTGTTCTTGGATATTTTTGTGCTTGCATTTTTGGTGTGCTTGCATTTTTGGCGTTTTAAACTTTGATGTTGGATGGGTTGTTTAATGTTTTTTGAGTTGTTTGTGATTGTTTGGAATATCAATGGTTGGATTTTACTTCGAATGTCTTAATGCGAGTGAAGAAAGGAAAAAGACACGATTTTTTTAGTTAGTTTGGGATGAATTTATAATGTGTATAAAGTGTTCGATGAAAGTTTTGTTACGATTATGTTAAAGTGTTTCATATGTTCTGCTTGTATAATTTCTATATATCATAAGCTTCTATTGACATTATTCTGATAATTGATTGTAAGTCAATGACCTATCTTACAATCCTATCAACAAGTGTCAATCTAGGTACTAGTAAAAAAGCATAAGACTTAGCTCTAAGCATTTTCTCTATTTTAATCTCCAAGATCGAGTTGTAAGCATTATATTTTAACTTTAAAGTTGTAGTATTTGTTTTAGGTATATTAACTCCAATTTGAATTCTAAGTTCCAACTCCAAGTATTTAATTTTCAATTTCAGGACAATAATTCATTATAAGAATTTTCTTTGTTTTAAAACCTTAAGATCTTTTAAAAGCATTTTATCCATTTCCAAAGGCCTAAGGCTTGACTCTAGGCATTTTTTTTCTTTTTAATGTCCTAAGGTTCACTGTAAGCATATAAATTTCATTTAAAGCCCTATCACATAGTTATAAGCATTTTTTACGTTTTAAGTCCTACGACCTAACTCTACGAATAACATAAGTATGTACTGCATATGGAATGAGTTTGATATCTTATGGATGATCCGAGGTATAATAAACCCCTAGAATAGAAAATTGTGATACAACTCCCATGAGGCTTATCAGTGAAATATTCCACAAACTTAGGAGTCACAACAAGAATTCACTTTTTTATTTATTTATGTGATCTAACAATGTCATGTACCATAGTGTTTGATTGAATTCAAACTTAGTACATGAACTTGTACTAATTAATCGAGAACTATTAACTTGTATTAATTTATCATTATGTTATATAGAATAAATATTGCATTTGGTAATTTAGTTATTTACTTTTAATTGTATAGCTAGATGGACAAAATTTGGATGTCACATTGAAAATGGTCCACTGAATACGTAGAAGGAATTAAAAGTTTTATGCAATTTGTAAAATATCAAATGGGTGGTGAATGTTATATTCGTTGTCAATGCATAGATTGCTTAAATATGAACATTCAAAGTCAAGATGTGTTATATAATCACTAGCTAATCTAAGGCATAGATAAATTCTATACTCTATAACCTTATCATGGCGAATGCTTATAAGTAAGTTACAGTAGAAGTGTTGGTACAAGTGTTGATGATATTAGTAATAATGGTGTAGAATGTTGTGATATTAATGATGATGGTGATGATGAGATTGGCGAGATGTTAAAGGATTATGGGAATTATATGGAGACTATGACTGAAATTGGTTTACTAAACATAATTGGTAGTATTACAGAAGATAATTTTAGGAAGTTATTAAAAGTTGCTCAAGAAGAGTGATATCGAAGATGCTCGAATTTCTTTAAGCTATCTTTAGTTGTCAAGTTGTTGCATTTGAAGGTCTATAATAAATGGAGTAACAAGTCTTTTTATATGTTAATTGAATTACCTAATGAAGCATTACTTGTTGGACATAAATTGCCCATATCTTACAATGATGCAAAGAAATTGTTAAGGAACCTTGGATTAGGATATATATCAATACATACTTGTAAGTATGATTGTGCTATATTTTGGAAAGACAGTAAAGATCTTGATTAGTATCCCATTTATGGTATGTGGTGAGTGGATGATGGGAGAGTGAAAAAGATACCATATAAAATCTTGAGATTCTTTCCTATTAAACCACGACTACAAAGGCTTTTTATACCTCTTTAAGATGTGAGGAATCTAGAGGAGTTAAAGGGATTGATGGGTATGAACACCGTTTCACTTAATTTATGCTATTTAGGCATTCCTGTTACTGCTTCTAAACTCAAATATAGCGACCGTCTTTCTATTATTGAAAGAGTGAAATCGAGGGTCATGGCTTGACAAAATAGGTTCTTATCCTATACTACCAGGGCAACCCTTATTATTTCAGTCCCCAGTAGCCTAGTCTTCATTTCCATTAGGCTACACATGTAGCTATACCCAAGAAAGCTATAAAGGAGCTACATAAAATTATGAAAAAAATTTCTATGGACTGGCACCTCTGTTAATTCCAAGCGAGCTAAAATCCAGTGGAGCGATATCATGATCTCAAAAAGCAAAGGAGTCCATGGGATCATTTGCATAACAAAAATGCAAAAGGTGTTGATGTGTAAGCTGAAGTAAATCACTTGTTAATATAGAAATCAGGTATAAAATTTAAAATACACAAGAAGGGGGGTTGAATTTTGTAATCTTTTCAAAAATATTAACCTTTTGAGATTTCTTGAAATTTTTTACAGAAATTTTTTACAAAATTCAGATGATCACAAAAACACTTTACTAAAGTTGATAAGTAATGCAATCGCAAGAAATATTATCTACTCATTTAACAACAATAATATTAAAAAATAAGGGTTAGATAATAGACGTTATGATTTCATACTGGTTCACCCCAAACCTCGGGTCCAGTCCTTATAGTTTATCTGAGATTTCACTATACTCTTCAACTTTACAAGTATTCTTTCTACACTTGTAGAGCCTCTTCAGGTCTCTCTTATAAAGTATTCTTTATCTGCTATCTTAGTCTCTCTAGGCTCTAGCATTTCTTTATATCTCTAGGAAACATATTTTTGAGCTTCACGTTACAGATGTATTCGCTCTCTTTTTTAGCACTTTGAATACATAATTTCTCTAAGTATTGTACAATCAACAATTTCTCTCTTGTAAAAACGTTATTTAGTTTTTCACTAGGAGTAGTATTTATAGCCTAAGTCTCCAACTGTTTTCTTGAGAAACTGCTTCTTGAATCTTCTAAAACTGTTATTAGTTGAGTCCTATAACTAACTCCAACTAACTAACTGACTGACGTTCTAGAATATCTTTCGTTTGTATCGTCTGGTTGTTTTTATGTTATCACGTTTTGTCTTATATTGCGCTTCGTCTGGTATCGCGTGTTAGGACCCGATCTCGGTCTGAAGTTAAGGCTATGTTACTTTGTTTTTTTAAAAGTGTTAGTTGAGTATTTGTTTAGGGATTGATTATTTGGACAGAATGTTTGATTGGGTTTTTGACCCCTTTAGAGATGGAATTGATTTTTGAGTTCTACTTGAAAGTTGTAGAGCTTCCTTTAAGCTTTCTATTGATACCAAATTTGTCAAATTTGGAGTTCCGGACCAAGAGTTATGAATTTTGGAAATTTCGGTGATATATATATATCTATATATATGAAAAATCCTTTTGTTTTTGCTATTCTCCTCTCCTAATCTGACCCTTGTTCAATCTTTTGTTTATAACTTTTCCATCCGACATCCGATTGATTTAGTTTTTGAAGCGTTGGATTCCTAAGACAATTATCTTGGCACTGGAGCTCTGATTTTGGACTCCCATAAGTTCACGGCTACACTGGACCGCTATGCAGGAAAGTGTAGTACGTTCTGTTCATGGTTGCACAGGATTGCTGGGCGGGAATGTGCAGTACATTCCATTTTGGACCGACCCAAACCATTCTGATGTGTTATATGTTTTTGATTTTTGATTCGTCTATTGTCGCGCTTCGTTTGGTGTTGCAATTTGTCTGTTGTCGTGCTTCATCTGATGTTGCGATTCGTCTATTTTTGTGCTTCGTCTAGTGTTATGATTCGTCTGTTGTTACACTTCGTCTGGTGTTGCGCTTCATCTGTTGTTGACTGCGCATCTTCTAGGTTTGACCAAGTGTATAGCACCCCACTCCCACAAGACACGTGCCCGATATCCTGAGGGATATCCAAGTCCGTGCCTAGCGAGGGTGGAGGGTGGCATGCTAGAGTACTCAATCATTCAAATCTCAGTACAAATTTTTTTTAATTCTTTTGGAAAACAATATACGCATATGCATATGCTGAAATCAGTAATCAAATGTGGACCGATTTTATGCATAAACATTTTCAAACACAAAGTTATAACCAATACGTAACTCATCAAAATTTCACTAGTCACTTGGGCCTAAATTCAAATACAAAACATTTCCAATTCCAAAAGTTATTACATACTGAAATATTCAATACATATGATACAAAAATTTGCGGAATATACAATTTAGCACGGAAATAAAGAAATACAATGCAGACGTGAACTGATCCCGACCTTTATCTTTTACTTGCATGCCGTAGGTATACTCCCGTTTGTCTAACGGGGTACTTTTCAGGCCTAAAAAACTATATTGCAATTTTTGATAAGTTTTGCGAATTCAATGAGTGAACCATCATTGATGATTTCACCGAATCACATACACACATCACATATGCATGAATATTCATTCAAAACATCACAATTCACATAACATGGCACAACATAGGATCACTCAATACAGCTTTGTAAATCATTCATGGATTTCAGTCTTATATGAATGCTATATGCATGAGACTCACATTCGTTCTTATTGTTGTGACCGAGTGCCTATCACAAACTTATACAAATATTGACCAATAGAGCTCAGTTAAACAGAATCACGGAGCTCTACGTGCATAATCAGAAATCACGGAGCAAAGCTCTACATGGAAGCTCTTCAAACTGGCTACTCAAATCTCAACGTCTTTATCTGAGCATGCATTTTATGAAATGCATCAAATACTGAATATGTTATATATCATAATCTTATACAAATACTCAGACAAAGTTTTCACATTCATCGGACCTACGTCTGGCATTTAGCTTTTGTTAAGAATCGAAGTCATTCAGGAATTCATATTAAATCAAAACACTTCCAATACATGCCCAACTAATAAATTCCTTGGATTTCAAGTCCAGAATTTAGAAACAATTTACAAACAGTTCAGTAATTTTTTTTGAAAATTTAACAAATCAAATCAATTCAAAACAAATCAATCATAGGAAATCATCTAGGTTGACTAACAGTACACTCCAAAATGCTATTCCCTGGATGGTCCGGCAATGTCCGACTGGCCTCCAATGAGTTCTTCTAAATCATACAAAACACATTTACAAATATTACACTTTTGCATAATTGTACAAATATTCCTTAATGCACACATACTTATACAATATGCACAATGCATGTTCAATGACAATTCCGGAGTACTTTATCAAGATCCTTATAAACAAACCATTCAAATGTCAAAGCCCTTGTTAATACCACGTATACTTATAATTTGGACTAATAAAAAGCAATGTTAAACCAATTATACAACTTCATTGACCACTTCAGATTTTTTTCCAATATACCTACAGGTCAACTTTGCATAATAAATATAATAAAGTAAATGGCAAAATTAGGCAACACATCCTTCTACAAAGTTAGTTTCCAATGTCTTAAGTTTCTATTGACATCAAAATCACTCAATTTGGTTCAGTAATTTGGAAGATATTCCTCAAAACTTTTCGGACTGTTCTTATTCAAAAACAGTTTACTATATACAAATTCCACCCAGAAATTGAACATCTTAGAGGCTGAATCAAAATTATACTTTTTAATATGATTTGTATCCCTATTTCTATAGTTTACTCAAAATTAATATTAATCTCATTTCAAAACCTACAGGTCCAAATATAATCAAAACACTGAAGTATGTTCAGTAAAACAACACCAGTTCATACCATTCCAACAGATTCTCTCACTTTCGTTCAATCAATCATTTTCAAAACAATTCAGAATGCTACCAATTTTTGTAGAGAGGAAGGAAAATGTGTTAGGAATCTATTGGTTCAAGAATCAAGTCATTGGGACATCGGATGAAGAAGTTATAACAAAAATATCAAAGTATGTTCAGAAAATAACCTCCTTTGGATTAAACAGGGAAGTCGCGATCGTGTACATACACAATCACGACACTCCGGGTGGTCCTGCGAGGTCACAATTGTGCACATGCACGACCATGAAATCTTGGGTAGTTCTGCAAAATCAGGATCGTGCGCATGCACGATGTGACACTCCAGTGGACCTGCGAATCCTTCTTCTTCTCCATCGACATCACAAGTTCAAACCTCCATAACTTTTGATCCAAAACTCCAAAATTTACAAATTTTATATCAATGGAAACCTAAAAGAAAGATATACAACTTTTATGAAGACAACTTTGTCAAAATCTCTCTATGACAGTACAGAAAATTCATGGAAGTTTCAGATCAAAAATTCATCTCTCTATTCATCTATTCTCAGAAAATTTCCAGATGACTTCCATTTTCCAAAATCTAACACTTCAAATTTTTATTTCAAGTCTTTCCACTTCATTTTGTTAAACTCATTCACCATAAATTCATACCACTCCAAAATATACAACTTAAAATAAAAAATCATCAAAAGCCAAAAATTCATATTCAACCTATTCATGCTTTGTCAACTTTCTGCATTTCCAACTTTCATTCTCAATCTCCATGTTTTCTCTCAACTTCCATTTAAACACTAATGCCCATCTCAGACCATCATTTTACAATTATTCTTCAACTCAAAAACCATTTTCTTGATCATCTCTAAGGAATTCATCAACTCACTATACACTTATATATTTTCATACATACACAGTGAAGAATAGAGCATGTTTCACTTTTTTATATTTAATTTTCTACACAAATCCTATACATCATTTTATTGCTATTTCAAACTCCAAAACTCATTTCTACAACATCTGATCACTAATAATTATCAAAACTAAAATAATACTATATCTATATTTTCATCCCATTAACACAGTGTTTATGAATATATACCTATATATATGGAAATGCCATAATCCATGCAACTAACAATAATCCATCAACTTATTTCATGAATCCACAACTCTAAAGAATTTATTCACTACTTACTTGCTGAAAACTCCAAAAGCTTCAACTATCTTCAAGCCCTAACTCCATACAAAACTCACATATTTACTGTGCAAAATGACCAGCTTCTGGTTTTGCTTAGGGTGGAAGAATAAATAGCAGTGGTGGTAGAGATGTGGGATGAGGAAAAACAAAGAAATCCCTCTGAAGCATTTTGATGAAAAACTTTGTGCATGGAAAGGAAATTCGAAGAAGGTGGCTGGAAAATGACACTTAAGACATGTTACTCAACCCTTTTTAACTCTCAGATATCGATAACTTACTTCTACAAGGTTATAGAAGCAACTTAACTAAGTGACACTTGTCACTTTTCTTAACTAATTCCTTTAGTCCCATCTTTACAATATAGCTATCTCCAATCTTCTTTTGATTCCTTTTTCCTATTTTCCATTTTTCTCCTTAAATTTCAAAAATTATCACCAAAATTAAAAAATATTACAATTCCATTAATCAATAAAATTTCCAATATAATTAAATTCCAAATTCACAAAATTTCCAAAATCACAACTCAGTTCAAATATGCTCGGAATTATTCATGAATGCATGTACAAATATTTCTATGTGCACAATTTCACTATTCATGTGTATGTGTATGCCATTTTATGCATGAGCATGAAAATGCAAATTCTAAGCTCTCATTGAATACTTTTATTTACTATTATAGCCTCCCCGCAGGTAATAGGATTTACATGCATAGGTGACAAATGTCATTATGAAATAGTGACACCTAGCACCTAATGAGTTAAGCTGCTGTAGGGATAGTTTTTGTTGGGTTCATTCTTCTCCTCCTTTCCTCTCACCATTGAAACACCATACCCTCACATCCTTGTGTTTTGCTTAAGTTATGTCCAATTGCCACACCAAAAATCTATGATTTTACCCTTCACAAGATAGCTATAGAACTAGAACATTGCTTTTTGCTATTGTCTTTTTATCCTTGATAAAAACCCATTGAATTCCCACCTTGTATTTGAGATGATCTTGCATGCTTATAAGGCAAAGAAGACTTGATGAATTGAGGTGGAACTTGAGTTAAACAAGTAAGTAAAGTACTAATCTCTGTGGCATGTTGTAATAGAAAGTTTATGATGATTGAATTAGGATGGATTGCATGTGATGTTGATGATTAAGTGTGCTGGAAAATGATACATGAATTGGATACTTTTCTGTTTTGTTTTTGATCCATGAGAACCATAGGTTATAAGTTGCTATATGTATGATTTAGATTGAGATTTGAAATTTAAATGAAGGTAAATTTATGCTAAAGAAAGGTGTTAGTAAAGTGTTCTTGAATTTGGGAAAAAAAAAGCTAGGACTACAAATATGATGAGATTAAGTAAATGAAAGTTTCCATTTTGTTTTTATACACCTGAAAGATAAAAAGTTTATGAGTAGCCAATTGAATGATTTTGAGTTAGAATTGGAGATGAAATTGATGAGGAATTGAGGTATAATTAAGATATAATTAATGGACTAACTTAAAAATGTTTTGAATTTGGTTTGAAGCTGTTAGAATATGGAGAAATTGAAGGAAAATGGATAGTGCACTTTGGGGCACTCATCCCACGATCGTGGTAAGGTCCCCCATGATCATGGCCAAAGCTTTATCATTTCAGTTTTGTGAATTTTTTGAACCAAATAAGGATAAGTCACTCTATATTGGTGTATTTGGACTTGATTCAGGCTTGAAATGAACCTAGATTGTAGCTTGATTAATTAGTTAAGCGATAAGTTTAGATTGTTAATTGATGTGATTACTTAAGGAATTCATTATCTTGATATCAATGTATTAAATCTGGAAATTATGAGTTGTTAAAGAAATAAAGGTGTTCTTATGAATGCAAATATGATCCAAAGGATATGAGTAATGTGTATTAGGTATAAATAAATGAGAATTGGGAAAAAATTGTGTGAATATATTGTTAAAAAAGGGTTAGTAAATGTATGAATGATGAATTTAGAGTAATCAAGTTTACTTAAAATATAAACCTAATTGCAACTAGTTATATACAAGTTATGATGTTTGAATGGTTAAGATTTATGAATAAGCGTACATACCAGGAAAGTCAATTGAGCATACATTGAACATGACACATATACATGGGCATGATTGAATATTCACTTTATTAAACAACTTAGTAATATGTGAACTATATATGTATTGCATGACTTTAGATGCACAAGTCAATTGCCAGCATCCAGACATTGTTAGATCATCAAGGCAATAGCTTATTTGAAGTGTACTGTGAGTTAAACTAGATGTTTCTTATTATGATTGAATTGTTTTTGGTTAACTTTCAGTTATTGAATGGTCATTTATACGATTTCTATGATTCCAGACATTGTTGGTCTGAAGAGTTTGATACTTAGGACTGTATATAGAAGTGTTTTCAAATTGTATGTGTAATATGGAATGTATACTCAACAGAATGTTGAATGCTGGATTCAAGTCCAAAGAATGTGATAAATGACATGAACACATTGAATGAAAAGTATTGATAGAATATTATGTGAATTGATGCATTCCATTACATTGATATGCATGATCAGATAAAGGAGTTGTGATCAGAGTGACCAATGTGAAAAGGAGCTTTAAACTCAGGAATTATGCACAAGGAGGCACAAGCTCAGTTAATAATGAGCCCGGTATCCACAACGGATACGAAAAAGTAAATGAAATAAGCCCAATATATACAACGGATACGAGACAGTAAAAAGGTGCTCATTTATAACAAAGTAAAATGAAAATGGAGTCACGTGTGTATTTGCATATATATAACTTTACATGTATCATATGAATGATTGAGATGAGTTAATGGATTATTCTGAAATAGTGTTAAGAAATGTTTGTATACATGTGCTTGTACTTGATGAAATATGACAAAATGTGATGTGGGATTTGATACTGGATGATGTATTAAACTTGAAATTGCTCAACTTTGTGTTCTAACTAGAGTGAACACATCGATGATGATTCACTCACTTAGTTTGCAAACTCATCAAAATTACAACATTGATTTTCAGGTACAAGGGAGTTCTAGTTTCTAAGGCAACCAAGTAGAATTCTAGTATTGTCATTTTGAGAACTAGAATAGCCCAAAGGTTTGGTCAGTTGATATCGAAGGAGTCTAGTTAGGATGTGTTTGTTTAGCTTCTCATTTTATGTTAACATTTTGTATAGAGTTGTAAACTCTCAAATGTTACGTAATGTAAATACATGGATATGAATTGTAATGATACAATATAAGTAAGTTTATTTTGTGAATGAAATGAGGAGATTTGATCATTTTGAATACTTTTGTTATGTGTGATGACATAATAAGTTAATATAATTGTTCTAACATGCCATTCTCATAGGGTATGTTCTTGAATATCCTCTAAATGTTCGAGTATATGCTATATGGAAGTGGTATGTTACAAGTTGCCTCTCAATAAGCGCTTTTGTTTAGTTTCATTGGCTCGACTCCATGCTTCTCCTTATATGACAAAATTATGATCCTCTGGTGGCATGCAGTTCCTCCATATTAGATTCTTCTGGATTGGGCCTTGGTTGATAATCATTCCTATTTAGCGTCTTCACTATCCTAAGACTCTTAATCTCTACTGAGTCCATATACTCTGGAAAGATCTCAGATGTCTCATCACCTTTTTCTTCCTTATTTAATTCCTCTAACCTGTTAGGTATAAATAAAGAATCATTCTCAAAACAAAATGGAACTCAGTATTTACCTACGAGCTAAAAGATATATCCATTTTTGCTTTGAGCTCTTCTGTTTCTTCCACACAATCAATTCCTTGAGTATTGCTCTCAAAATTCTCAAGCTCCTCATCACTCTGTAAGGTATTTGCACTAACGTTCATTGGGATTACCTCATATTGATATGGCTGCACCTCTTTACTTTGCGCTTCTAAACGGTTGATCCTCGTTGCCTTCTCACCCATTTGACTTGCCAGGTTCTGAAGACTAGACATTGTATCTTGATGGACTTATATCATTTCTTGCTGGAATTGTTAGAATTGTTATTATACATCCTGTTGAAATTACAAAGTATTAGCATTCATAATATTAATCAATTCTTCCAGAGATGTAACTAAATCTTGTTAGCTCTCCACATCTTAAATGCTAGACCTTGTATCCTACCAATATTGCCTTTCATCCTGCTAAAATTGCAAAGTGTTAACAATTATAGCATTAACTAATTCTTCCAAGGATGTACTTGAGTTTTGCTGGCTCTCCCAATTTTGAAAACTACACCAAAATTGCCTTTCATCTTGTTGGAATTGTTGTGCATGCTACAAACTATCATAGAAGTAATTCTATTGATTATTCCATCAATAATCAAAGTTAGGTTTATCAGTCCAACCTTGGTTACAGGATTGAGAACAAGAGCCATAGAATAAATTACTTCTATCTATGTCAAAAAAAATTAAAAAATCATAAACATGAACAAAAAGTGAAAAGATCAAGAAATAACTTAAAATAAATTAATTAAGAATAAATATATACAAAAAACCATTTAAAATCAAGAACAAAAACTAAAACACCGTACTCCCTAACAACGGCTCTAAAATTAATAGTGTGTTTTAACGCTAGTCAAAATAAACTAGAGTACTACTATAGCAGTGATGAGTCCAGATTGATCCCACAGTAAGTGTGTGTAAAGTTATTAAAATGAAATTAATTGGTATTTATGTAACGCCCCCTTACCGTAGAGTACATACCGGAATACCCGTAGGTCATTCCGATACATAACCTACGATGAGGGTGCACTAC
>JANKYF010000002.1:57859900-57872676 GCA_029829435.1 Erythroxylum hondense | reverse complement strand
AAATTAGTGAAAAGTTGAATGGTAGAAAACTTTTGAACTAATAATTGAGAAAGTTTGAGTTCAATGAAGAGACAAAAATTTATCATCATGATCATCATCATCATCATCATCATTATTATTATTAGAATTTGCAATCATTATTTTTTGGATTCATATTAGAGAAATCATCTAGAATATGAAATAATCCATAAATTAGGTATTATGAATAAATCACTTGATAAATCAAAGATTTAAAACCAAATAACTTATGGTAAATGTGTATCTCCTTTTTTCTGTTTCTCATATTTTTTCCTTTCCCCTTGCTAGCAGGGAACATTAAAATTTTCCACTTAACAATGAGTTGTAATACCTTGGATTACGCAGAGAGTAGCTCTAATTTCTTTGTTATTTCTTACATAATTTTCGTAGGCTTTTTTTGGTTTTAGCTTACTCCTTGGTTCTTCCTCGCTTCATCTAGCTTTATGATTCCTTGAATTTCTTAAATTCATTTGTTTCAGCGTTTATACTATTTTTAATGCTTTTTTCCTTATTTACTTAATTTTTTTTCCTTTCTTCCATCTCTTTTATTCCACAATTTTCCATTTCTTGCCTCTACTACTCACCTTCCTTCTTTTGTCTTTCTTTAATTTTCCTAGTTTTCTCCTTTGTTTCCTCAATCTTCTCTTGCTTATAGCTCCTCTTGTTCTTCTATTTTCATTTACAAATTCTTCTCTTTCATTGCCCTTGAATGGTTTGTTTTCCTTTAACTTTTCTATATTTTTGTTTTTAGTATAATATCAAGTCTTAAGCCCCTGTCCCCTGACCACTTTCCTTCCTTTACTCATAACTATTCCTCTTTTGCTTTCCTTATCCTTTACAATAGCAACTCAATAGCTTTAGATTTCGAATCAACCTATCCCTTGACTCATGATCCTCTCTATTTTGATCCTTTAAGTAATGTCTACACGCTTTAAGTCCTGAGGGACGCTTCTCCTTTGTAAAAACTTTAGTACTATCCTATAAAAGTAGAGAATGATATCACCATAGTCTATCCTCTAGTTGATATCTTAAAGAAACGAGTCGATAAGCAGGACAATGCTCTCATTGGCTTCTTTATACACAAAAGACTACCATTTTCAATGCTAAATTCTTGGGCACATTATCATTAGAAGCAACAGTGTCTTCAAGAAGTTACAGTTAATGAAGAAAATATCTTCTTAGTTAAGTTTGAATCAGTGGATAAAAATCAAAAAATCATTAAGTCTAGATGTTGGAATTTTAACAAGCGAAATATTCTCATTCAATGATGAAAACCTGGTATTTATTCTAGAAAATTAAGCCAAAACATATTTCATTTTGGATTAACATTCATAATATTCTATTAAAATATTGGACAACCAAGAGGTTAACCATTTAGCTAGTTATTTAGACAAACTACTATGCCTAGATGAAGAAATTGCCAACTTGAAGGGGGTGAGCTACGTGAGAGTTTATATTCTTATGGATATCTAATAGTCATTTTCAGATAAAATTTCCCTCATTAAATTGGATGAACATAGGAAACACTTTGAGGACTTAGTCTTTATAACATAATTAAGGAGACATAATCAAGTTAAGCAAATCAAAACATTGCAAGCTATAGGTAAAAAATTCACAAGAGTAAAATATCAAAAATTAATGAACTTAGATCCTAAAATGATTACCACCAATAAAGAAGAGA
This sequence comes from Erythroxylum hondense, assembly GCA_029829435.1. Classification (NCBI taxonomy): domain Eukaryota; kingdom Viridiplantae; phylum Streptophyta; class Magnoliopsida; order Malpighiales; family Erythroxylaceae; genus Erythroxylum; species Erythroxylum hondense. Next base: position 57,870,977 of record JANKYF010000002.1, on the reverse strand, counting down.
ATGCAGATGTTATATAAGTAGCATATCGAATGCAAAAGGAAAACTAACAAAATGGAGACTTAGGGTACAAATGCCCAATTTTGGTTTCATAAGAGGAAGAGGAAATGAATGGGAACTATATGACCAATAAACAAAATTAATATATATTAGTGGAGGTTCTAATAATAAGTATTGTGATAAAAGAGATCACATTTGCTAAAGTTTACAATCAAGGTACAAAACTAGCTCTTGAAGACCAAATAGAAAGATGTGTAGATAAAAACAATAAGTAACCAAAACCTAAAATAAGAATGAACATAATTTTGTATATAAGAGGAGATCAAATAGGAAGGGAAAAGGCTCTATGTCTACCCCTATCTATGACTATATTAGCATAAAACATAAAAAGGTTTAGTTGTTCCAAGATGCAGTTAGCATTATAAGATTTTTAAGCTAAATTGAATTAATACAAATAGATGAATAATCACCAAAAGAGTTGCTAGGGAGCACCTTCTAGACATCAACCCATCTATGACTTTATATAATCTCCAATATGTGGCTATACAATCTAAAACAAACGACAAATAATAAAACTTATGGAAGCCTTTGAGAGACAACTTTAGATCCCCTAAAAGTTAACTAGATTTTGGTTATATTAATCACAAAGTTGCATTTTATAATCAGCTCCTTTATACTGGAGGTTAGATTTTTTAACATGATGTCTTTTTACCCTTATTTCCTAACAAATCTCCTCCAGTTTCTCTGCTTTTATATCTCATAGAAACATATTCCCATAACAATGAAAAAAGTAGCCTTAGTTGCTTTAAAAGAGCTCTTATGATAATGAAGCCAATTGACAATCTCAACTAAGGAATTTAAATTAACATTCCAATAATAAAGTCCCCTAACCTCTCTCCATATCTCCTTTAAGTAGTTACATTCAAAAAACAAGTGGTCTCTAGTCTCATCCTCTTTTAGACACAATATAAAACCCTCCAATAGGTTTAAGTAACCCATTATATCCAATTTTCTAAGTATGTTTTTGCATTGCTAGCCAGAGTAAGACACTTGTCTGTGTTTAAGGTGTTTATTCCAGAAAATATTGCTCCATCCTATAACTAGTCCTTCCTTGAAGCTTTTACCTACAAAATTGGTTAGAGAGTTGCACAAATGGAATATTATACGATTGATAGGAATCTTCAAGAGCATAATTAAGGGCATAGCCAGGAACCATGTCATATTTCTGTGGGAAGATCAAACCAATGCCCTTGAAATATTAAGAAATTCACCTTTGCCTTAAGCAATAATCTAGTTAGTACACTAACTGTTTCATGGTGATGATTTAGTGCCCCTTGTCTAGTCCAATTGTCATACCGCGCAAAGGCTTTGTCTTCCTTACTGAACCTAGAAGTGATGCATGTTTCCACTAAGTCCCTTAACTTCAATAGTTGAGTGAAGAACCAAGAATAAGATGGTCCTGAAGTTATAGCCCATAGACTTGTCTCTTTGAGAATATAACTAGAAGCCATTTTATCCATGAAGTTCCCTTTTAATCAGGATTCTCCACCCTTTTTTCACCAATAGAGTTTTATCGCTACACTTGATAGAAATTAATCTCAACCCTCCTTCATTCATAGGCTTACATATGATAGCCAATTCACTTTTACATGCCCATAATTAGTCTTTAAATTGGTCCATAAAAGCTTTTTCACCATAATTTCAATTGTTTTTATTAGATTCTTTGATAGAAAGATATGGTATCTCTAATATATATGTATAGAGTTAATCACTACCTTTAATAGTTGAATTTTCCACCATAGGATAAAGCTCCATTTGTCCAAGAACCAATATTTTCTGAATCTTTTCTATTAAAGTTAAGTCTTCTAGTTATTATAGAAAGCCAAATACATCAATAGTATGAACTGCCTTAACATACTTATTATTTTTGCAATTCTAGTTGCTAGGTGATTAGCACTGGATGTATACACAAAGTGGCTCTTGTTGAGGTTCACTTTTAAGCTTGATAAGGCTTTAAAATGATGCAGAGTCTCCATCAAGAGTCAAACTGATAAGTGAGATTTACAAAAAAGTATAAGGTCATCAACAAATCATAAGGTAGTTAAAGAAATTAACTTACTTTTTGTATGATATTTTAACTTTACTTCCTTAGCAACATTGTAATTCACCAACTATGATAGAGCTTCTATATAGATTATAAAGAGATATAGGGATACGATGTAATATCCTGTTACCCATGTTAAGGCTAGAATTGTGTATTATGAGAATTACTGAAAAATTAGAACATGTATGTCATGCTTAAGTTAAATATAACATGCACATTTTTGCACATTTAAACGATTGTACATGCAGTCATTGACATTTTTCTGATTATAATTGACTGAATGATGTGATTTAAAATGTGAATTGTGGATTATATTAGTTTTGAAAATTGAAATTGGAGTGTATTAATTATGATTTGACAATTTTGGTATATTTCAGGTATTTCAATTTTTTTTTGGTGAATTTATGAAAATTTGGAGTATTTTAAGACTAGGAAAAAATGTTGAATAATGGACCAATGAAATAGTGACATTTGGTAGCCTTGTAGGTAGCCACTTGGCTCACATGCAAGGGATACACCTTACACGTGTGTTTCTGGAGAAGGGAGAGAAGCATTTGGCCCCAAATGCTTTCCAAATTATTGTCTCTGAATTTCCTCTAACTTCAAAAACTTTTTTTTGAATATTACACCTATTTTACCATGAGTAAAACCCACCAACCTGATTGTTATTTGATTCTGTGGATTGGTATCACTTTCCTTCCAACCATCAAAGCTCTGATCATTACTGTCAATAATAAAGATTTTTGCTGAAACGTCAAGTAAGTTGTATTTAAGTTTTCTAGATATTTTCTAAATGTTTTGGTGATGTTGGAATAGGACTAAAATGCTTGTGAAAATTTGGAGTAAAATGAAATGATACAAAAATGCATGGAAGTTAATATGCTATATTTTGTTCTGTGAAATGCATGAGAAGTTTAGTAGTGGAGTCTCAGTGTATGATAGACGTGAGGAATGAGTTTGATGAAAGATCTGTGAATAGAGAATGTGCAGAAAATGTATAGGAATGTGAAAATCTGAGTTTAATGAGAGCGTTGTTGAAAATAAGAAATTGAAAGTGCAAAAGTTTAAAAAATGCAGTAGAGAGAGAAAGTGAATGTGAGATTTTGAGTTGTTGCTAATTATCATCTAAACTCACATTTGATCTGTTTAGAAATTGTAATGGGTATAGAAATGTAGAATTTATAAGTTTGGAATGGAGAGAAAAGTTTCTGGAAAATGTTTAGAGAGATAGCTAGTGAAGCATACATGGTTGTGCATGTAGATGCACACCCGTGAGTGAAAATAATTCTGGGATTTTTGTGTTTAAATGGTAAGTTTGAATTTGATTTGTTTAGATTTTGGATTGGATACAGAAAGGTATAATGGATGGTTTAGAAGTATGTAAATCTTGAAATGAAAGAAAAATAGAAGGAGAAGGAGAAGAGTAATAATCGGTGAAGAAGAGGAGGAAACGCGATCTTGCTGACTTCACTGTTAATAGTTGTGATCGTGAGATAAGGGAAAGAAATGAACTGTTTTTTATGTCTGAAGTCACGATCGTGACTCAAGGTGTGATCTCGCGATCGTGCTTTACACAGTCGCGACTTCCAATCATTTTTTGGAAAGTTGTTTTTCTGAAAATTTTGCCATAAATTCTTCATCCATTGTCCAAATGACCTGATTCTTAAACCAATAGATTCATAAGACATTGATCTTCATCTCCACCAAAAAATGACAGCCATGTGAAATGGACTGATTGATGAATTTAAGATGAAATTTTTGACTGTGTTGAAGTATGATAACTCGAATGATTTTACTGAACATACTTTGGTATTTTGAAAATATTTTGATCTATAGGTCTCCAAATGGATTGATTCTTACTTGAAATGAACTAGAGCCATAGGGATACAAATTGTCTGAAGAGATTGAATTTTAATTCTATCATTAAGAGTTGCAAAATCTGACTTGAAGTTGAATATACAGTACAGTTCTATTTTAAGAACAGTCCAAAGTAAATTGAGTATAACTTTGAAAATACTTAATCAAATTGAATGATCTTTGTATCATTAGAAAGTTAAGAAATTGGAAGAAAGTATTGCCTAATTTTGTCATTTATGTTATCACAAGTTGACCTAAAAAAATGTTGTTAAAAAAATCTGAAAAGGGTTATTTTATATGCACGGGCGTGAGTTAAGATCTCACACATGATAATTGGACATGCACGGGCGTGAGTTAAGTTCTCACACCTGTGATTGAATTAATTTGAACTGCACTGTTGTGAGTTTTGTGTGCACGACTATAACTTTTCTTAGAAAGTAAATTGTTTATAAGGGCTTTGATATCTAAATGATTTGGTGATAAGAATTCGATAAGATACCTGGATTTCTCATTAAACATGCATTGTGCATTTTTGATATACATAGATGTGCATAAGGAAATATTTATACTTTTGTGCAAAGTATAATATTTTTGTAAATGTGTTTTGTGTAATATAGAGGAGCACATTAGATGACAATCAGACATTGTCGGACCATCTAGGCAATAACATATTGGAGCGTACTGTGAGTCAACCTAGATGATTTTGCTAAGATTGATTGTATTTTTGTAACTTCCAAATATTAAATGTTTGTGTTTTGTTTATAAATTTCGGACTTAAAGTCCGAGGAGTGTATTGTATGGGAATGTATTGGAAGTGTTTTATTCGTATTTGAATTCTGAATTCTATGTGAATTCTCAACGAAAGTTGAATACCAGACTTAGGTCTGAAGATTATGAGATTCTGCTTATATGTCAGGCCATGTGAATTCTCAATGAAAGTTGAATGCCAGATGTAGGCCCGATGACTATGAGATTTTGACTGAGTATCATATATGACTTATACGTGTAATAGTATGAATTTGATGCATTTCATAAAATGCATGCTCAGATAAAGGCGTTGTGACCGGAGTAGCTAGTATGAAATTACTTGCATATAAAGCTTTGCTTCGTGATTTTTGATTCTGCACGTAAAGCTACGCCCCATGATTCTATTTTAATTGAGCCTAATGGGCCAATATTTGTATACATATGTGATAGGCACCCAGTCACAACATTAATAACGCATCTGGAGTCTCATGTGCATTTGTATTTGTAAATATCTATTCTGATTCGCAATGATGACATGATATGCCATGTTAATATGAGTATCTAGGATATACATGTTCTGAATGAATATTTGTGAAATATGTGATTTGTGTATATAACTTGGGAGAAATCATCAATGATAGTTTGCTCATTGAGTTCTCAAAACTCATCAAAAATTGCAACGTAGTTTTTCAGGTTTAATGGAGTTACCTAATTAGACCAATTGGATTTCAGCCGCTGTAAATGAGCATGAGTTAGGGGTCGGGATCAGTTTGCACTTGCATGTGTCTTTAGTGATTTCATTCTTGAAATATGTTCCACAAGAATTGTACTAAGTGTATGTTTATGGTTTGGTAATGAAATGACTTTATGATTGCAAGTATTTTATATTTGAAATGGGCACAAATGACTATTGTAATACTATTGAATGAAAATTTTTTAAAATTTAGCGGGCCTAATTTGATTAATGATTTCCACACACGTGTACATTGTTTTAAAGAAATAGAAATTTGTAATGAATTTTGACTAAATGATTGTTCTAGCATGCCACCCTTGCAGGGTACATACTCAAATATCACCATGAATGTCAAGTACGTGTTCTATGAGAGTGGAGTGCTACATACGAAATCCCTATGTCTAAGTTCCCTAGCTCCTTTAAAAGTCTTAACAGGTGTCCTATTTATAAGTATACCAAAGGAGGTTAAAGTGATGTAAACTCTAATACAATTTATGAATATATGTAAGAATCCCATCACTTCTAACAATTGAAGTAGGAGTTTTCAGCTCACACAATCAAATGCTATATGAAAATTAACCTTTATAGATCAATTTAAAGGGAATTTCTTCCTAGTATGTTCTTTCAATAACTAGACAATTAGGATGTTATCCCCTATCTATTTTTCCTCACGAGGGCTCCATGGTTTCCATTTATGATGGAATCAAACACTGACTTTAGTTTGTTAGCTAGGAGCTTTAATATGATCTTATATAGAAAATTAGTGCAACCTATAGGCGTGAATTCTCTAGAGGTAGTAGGATTTAAGTAATTAAAAGCAAGATATATATATGTTTTGTTAAAATCCTGGAGTAATACTTTATTTAAAAAAGTTCATAAATCACTTCTTTTATTATTGATCCTTTCTTTAACCAAGTTTTATGGAAAAAGTGGCCATTCAATCCTTATGGAGATAGCTTTTCCTCATTCAAATGATTTGGGTCTAGGATTTATGGCAAGAAATTGTTAAGTGGAACTAATTTTTTTAGTTTTATCTATCTCTATTCTTATGCTTAGAGTTTTTTTGGCTTTGAATTTTTATAATTCCCCTTTTACTACTTTCAACTTTTTGGACACAAATAAATTGTTTAGTATCTTAAAAGTGAGCTTCCAATTGTTTATTAATAACTTTATAAAAGCCATTAGCATGAACAAGAAAGTTATTAAAATTGAAAGGAGAATTTTTACTAACCTTATGAAATAAATTATCAATTTTGACACCTGTATGGTTAGAGAATAGTGGATCCAAAAAGCTAGTCAAGCTTTTAGGGATGTTAGTTAACCAATTCAGGTTGACTAAGGACCCATTTGACTTTTTCCTGATGGACTAGCCTAAGCTTTACATGTTGCTCTAGGTAAATAAGTGGCCCTCATACTTCAAGTTAGTCAGCTCTATGTCTTTAACATAATTAAAAAATATTAAGTATAATTCTCCAAATTACAGTTACCCTCAGCCTATGTCATGTATAGAGAGGAGTTAAAGTCTCCACAGATCAACAAAAGATCACAACAAACTCCCTTCATCCTCTTCAAGCTACTTCCTCATACTTCAACTCATTGCAAAGCAATGTTAAACCTATACACAAAGGAGACATACACAATTACATCCTCCATTAAGAATTGTACTCTCATATGCATGACTTGCTCATTTGCCTCAAGAGTTTTAAGCTTCACTAAATTATAATTATAGCAAATGATAATTTTATCAAAATCATGATATTGATGATTTGAGATTGTCCTCAACTAGGAACCCAAACTATTCATTTTATTCATGTTCTTCAATTTGATTTTAGTTTTTAAAAGGCTAATAGTCAAAGGCTTCTCCTTAAAGACAAAATCACTCAATGCATTAGGCTTCATTGGGTAATTTAATCCTCGTACATTCAAAGAAACTATTGTCATTTTAAATGAGCTTTTTTTAAAAGCTTTTCATTCTTTGCACTCTTTGGAGCTGCTCATATATTTTTTCATCCTCATTTGGCAAGTTCTTCTTAATATGTTAAGGGACAATAGTTGCATCTTCTTCTCTTTTCCACTATTCTTCATTTATGTTAGGGATTTAAGTATCGCATTCCTAATATAAGTAAGGAATTTTATAACTTCATAAGATACCTAAATAGCTTCATTTACCATTGGATTTAGAGCACCCATAGTTTTTTGAGTGATCTCCTTTTGACTTTCCTCCTCATCTAACCTTATAAGCCCGCAATAGTCACTCATTTTGAAAACTTTCGCTCTAGGTTTCCATGCTTTCCCTTGAACTTTAAGGGATTATTTCCATTGGTATAAGACTATGAGCCTATCTTCAAAGAGTGTATTATTAGGTCCTAACCTTACGATGGGAATGCTTTCCAACAACTCTTTAGAAATGTCAACACTTGTACAAATGCATGCATTTCCGATGTGACCTCTTTCTCATCCCTATACAATGTTTTGTCGAGGTAACTCGCAAGAATGCTTAAGCTTTGTGTGGTTTAGTACTCGAGTGGTACATTATGTATATTAATCCATGAAGGGATATTTTGATGTTTCACATTCTCTAACAAAATACCAAGTTTCTAAGCTTGCAAGAACAAAGGGTACTAAAGCACATGCTAGGGGCCCTCTTCAACCACTGTCAAAGCTTCATTATGGAAGTTAAAGTTAAGTAAAATGAGGTTATCCTTAGACAACAAGATATATACTAAGCTTTTATTCTTCCATTAGTTTTGCTTTAACCTTTAGATGATATGAAACAAAGGTCGATGGTCTATAGAGAACCCAGGAAGGGTTGCTTTCCAATCACATGCCCCTTCCTTAAGAATTTTCTATTTTTAGTGTGATGATGGCTCTTCCATTAATCACAAAAGGTGGATAGTAGTGGAGAGAGAGGTCTGAATGATCGCCAAGGACTTGTTTCTAGCTATTTCATTACCAAGCAAGATGTGGTGAGATACCCTTAGTTTCCTCTAGACCAGGGGAAATCATAGGTAGGGAGAATTCTTAGAGCTTAGGAGTAGAGAGCTTGGATGAAATGGCAAAGGAGGGAATTCAATTCCAGAAAAAGTATGTATTGTAGAAGAAAGACACTATTGAAAAAATAAAAGAAGTGTCAAAGAAGCTTAGTCAAAAAGTTGTTCCCAAAAATGGTAAAAAGTATAATGCGAAAACCAATTCAAGACAAAAAGACTCAATTACCCTTAATAGGAAAGAGAAACCAAAGGCATTCAAGCCAAAGCAAGCCAAGGAAAACCAGAAAAAAACGAGCACCAATCTCCAGTAGAGGACAGGATCACGCAAGCGAAAAGGTCACAAAGCTAGGGAAAAAAAAAGTAGAAAGGGATCTAATCGAGGGAAGAGGGGAGAGTGAGTCGAAGTCAATGAGTGTTAGACCTGCTCTTGCCATTTATCTTTGTTCCCTTTGTGCTATCTTTTCTATTGCCAATAAGATTCTTATTAAACCTCTTATGGTGCTACTTTTAGAAACTAAGTTAAAAAGGGAAGAAAAGTAAGTACTTGAATCTTAGCATTTAATCTCAAATCACCAAAACCACTATAATGGTATAATTACCATTGTATTTAATCCAGATATGAATGAAATGTTGCATTCTATCGTCAAGAATCAATTTACCCATATTTCCACTAGAATGATAATGGAGAAAGGTGATTTCTAGATCACACTCATATGTGATTTTAATTATATATTCCAAAGGGTTAGTTTTTGGAATAAGCCAAGGATTTAGGAGTTGCTATCAACTCACCATAGATTATACTTGAAAATTTTAACAATATGCTCTAGCCTACAAAAGTCGAAGGAAACTCATATACCAAGAATTTCACTAAAGACTTTAGAGATTGTGCTAACTACATATAGGTGACTGATCTAAAAATAGAGGGCCTTTTCTACAATTGAAGTAATAACCCAAAAGGAATGGTTTCTAAGAATAAAGTTAGAATGATTCGTTATAAATGACATATGGATTTCTACTTTTCCAAATACTTTATCCCTAGTTCATAACACATTGTTTTCTAGTCACATTCTAATAGTGTTATAAAACCTCTCTAATTCCACAAGACTCAAAATATCCTTTCAGGCTGAATAATCTTCTTGCTAGAGTGGATGGTTTTAATAAAGCTATTACAAACGAGATCAATCATGAAATCTAAGGACACAAGCTTTATTCTTGTATGATAAAGCTTTAGAAGATTATAGATGAATTGAAGATCCTAAACATCAGGAAAGTTGAAAACACTCTATTGGAAATAAATATAAGCAAGGTGCTTAACCTAATCTCTATAACTTTCCCTTAAATGAGGATTTATTAGCTGAAGAGAAAGTTATTTTGTTGTGCTATTTGTAAAAAATAGAGTATAATCATTTCCTTTAGTAGTAGAGATCTAGGGTGCTTTGGCTAAAATATGATGATTAAAATATTTTATTCTTTCACGAAGTATAGTGCTTACATGGAAAATTGCAACATAATTGTCTCTCTTAAGGATGACAAGCTAATTAGGATAGATTCTCATAGAAGCCTGCTTCAAAAGGCTTTTAACTTCTTTGATCTCTTGGTACCCATGCAAACAACTCCTCTTTGATTTTGATTCTTAAGTCTATTTTCAAGGATTATTTAAGGGAGTTATTTTTACAACCAAACAATGCTATACTAAATGACATTCACAATTGGTTCCCTTAAGATTGTAAAACATGATTTATTAATGAAATAATTGAGTTATACTTTATTTGCAAAATCTAATCCTCTTTCTTCGTTGCAAGTTTGCTATTAGGAATTAGAGTTATAATAGCTCCTGAACCTCTACTTCGACAATGTCATTTCTTATTTAAGATGATTTCTTTATTGTTGTCTAAAAGGGAATTATACTTTTCAACCTATCAAATTATTGTATTACGAAGATAGGATACGAGCAAGTAAAAGCTTCAAAGTGGACGTGTAATAAATGAATGACAATGGTCTCCTGCGCTCCACCTTTCTACAACGACCATAATAAAAATGTGGCCTTGAACATAGTTAAAGGTCTGAAACTCTACGAAGTTCAAACTCCAAGAAAGCTACAGACCTTAATGACCATAGCACAGACCCGTCATTAATAAGGGTACTGGCTAGGGGAGATCTCGTCCGGTGATATTTCATATTTCTATATAACCCGAGCCCGAAACCAGATTTCAATAGGATTAACTGACTTCTGCCACGCCAAGTCAAAAATATGTTAAGAACTGATATCTTCAAAAACCATTCTTCTTGCGCGTGTTATGTATATCTGTCGGTTAGTATAAATTACAAATGAAGTTTAAAAAGTTTTTTAGTAGTTGTTACTATTATAAATAGCAAAATTACTATTTTATTAAAATAATTGTTAATAATAATAATAATTAATAAATGATTACGACTAAATAATCATTATATAATTGTTCCCACTTAAGTTACGTAGACTATATAATAACCTAAAATTGTAAGAATAATAGAAAATACTCTTTGTATCTGGTTGGGTCGGATATTTCGGGCTCAAGTCCAATCTCACGGGCCTATCTATCGGTCTCAACTCTAAGATCGATTTGGGCTTAACCCATACATCCACAACCCATTAGCATGAGATAGCCTCCC